>LGSN01001239.1:0-12929 GCA_001314375.1 Phytophthora podocarpi
TTGGTTTATCGGAGCTTACTTTGCCTGCACTACCTAGCCTACCGCATAGATATGCAGCCTGCATCCAATCACCAACACTCTGCACTCGTCCAATCATCCTACTCGTCCAATCATCCTACTCGTCTAATCATCGGTGGCGTAATCAACTTACCGTAACCAACGCGGGATCGTGTTGGACAGGTTCGGGTTAACAGGTTCGCGGCTACTGACCGTTGTCAGACCGGTTACCCTCAATATAGTGCTAAAATCGATTATTTGTATTATAGCGTTCGAAACCATGCTCATTAGCACGTACAGTCAGGTCTATGGAATAACACAAAACCACATATCTAAACAGTTCGTCTTAATTATAAAAACGGACAGAGTTACAGCCACCGACGCGGGTGCGTGATTTAATTTGACGCGGAGTGTAGGCATCTGACCGTCTCATTTCTCGATGCTCTGTGACGAACGTACAATGAACCGCGGCATGGTTCATGCGGAGAAGGCCTTAATGGCTTGGTGGAACCGAGCCTACGACAACCATCGCGATGGGAAACCACACAAGAATCCGTCACATGAATCAACTGAAAGGGCATCCCTTCCCCCGACTCGGTCAAACCGTCACCATGTTCCATTATCTCGAAGTTTGAAACTTCCGGTATCGTAAAATGTGTATCGTTCGACATCTGGGATGATATGTCCAGGTCTTCATCAGCGGAACTCGATGGAATCAATCGAAAAAAACATCGCGCGACGTTAATGTTACCATCGTTCGATTGATTTGTCGAGAAGGAGAAGCCTGGAACGAACTTCCGTCTAAACCGCCATCACCTCCACGTTCTGCGGCCACTTCGTCACCGTCGGATTTGCCTTCGGTAACCAACGCTCTTTTTTTTCATGCAAGCTCTCTCGCTCATTCTACGGCGCTGGAACGCAGAACAATGAGCCACCGTCGTATGTATTACGGTGTACCTGGCTGCATACACTGCGGGATTCTGTCGAACAAATTCCTTCACTCCTTCTAGAGTCATAGATGCATCTTCCAGCTCACTTGTAGCAGCCTTGGTCACCTGCTGTAGCTCACAATCAACTGTATCCTTGGTGCTTCCGCTCTTTTCCAGCTCACGACATTGTGCGCGAAGCTTAATCAGGGAGGCACGATCTTCTAGAAGAGCATTCCTTCCCATACCCTTGCTTCCCCCTCGCTTTAGCTCTGCTAACTGTCCCACGACAGCACCGACACAAGTGAATATTTACGCAGACACATAGCACCACGGGTCCGCCCACCATTTCTGTATTGCCAGCTATCTCACGTCGTCTTTCTTTGGGTCTGATATATGAATGGCCCACAGATGTAAAACAAATTTGAAGAACAGAGGGGGTTTCCCATCCTGACTTGCACCATGCAGTAGATGCCCCAGATCGAAGTTCAAATTCTACACTTAGAGATACCGGGATTCACATTTAGAATATCATTTTTCCGATATCAGTAGAAAGACTCACCCTTTTTCAGATCACGATGGTACGTCGAAGAGAGCAAAGTGAGATACTGCCTAACATAGCCATAGCCAGGACGCAGTTTACTAGTGAACGGCAGCAATATACACAGATCCTAGTCGACACATCAGCAGGACACCAACACGCAGATCTGTGATAACGAGAGGCGCACGTCGCCTTGCTCGTGTTAACAAATCACCTCACGTGAGCCAACCGTTTTTACAGTACTGTCGTAGACACACTAAAGCGGTATGAGCCTAGCTTTGGCTGAACTCAATTGCGTCGCGACTTCGGGGCTCAATTTTAATGGCGAAAATAGCACCAGCTCAGCGGAGCCGAGCGAAGGTGATCTCCGTAATTCCCAGACCTCACTTGAATTTGACTTGAGCTAATTTAAATTTAGCAAACACGAGTTTTGTTCTTGCGAGGAGCCAATACGCGAGATGTGCTGTGTTTGTGAGCCGTCATCCTCATCGTTCGGAGTATCAAATCGGTGTCGGATACCCACTGAGTTGCTGACCGTCGTGTTATTTTCAGGAAAATACCGTTGACATGTACCTCGGACGGTGGTGATGACAGGGGAGATTCGGATGGTGGAGACTATATTATTTCCGCTCGTATAGCTTTCCTCGCAGCGGGTGTCGGCAACATCAGTGGTTGTTCGTTCGAGGACCACACTGTAAACACTACGGTACTAAATGTTTCAGGGCCCGAAATTGCTTAAGCAACAGACCCATCGGTATCTCACCGCCGTGTGAAGCGAAGGCCGAGATGAACCGCGATAACTCGGGCTATACATCACGGGGGATATCTCGCCGCAGCGCAATGCCCCCACGCTCGAAAATGCGTCTTGCGGAGTTGACTCGCAGACCAAACGCATGAAGTGATTCTTAAGCGGTCTGATCAAGAGTGGCGAATTACGGATACGGCGGGTTAAGAGAGCGAGAATGTGTATGATGGGGTTGACGCTATGAAGGAAGCGTTGCCATCGGGTGTGATGTCGACAGTACGCCCCTCGCCTCGTGCAGCGAGTGGTTATATAAATTATCAGCTACTACTCTGGTCCACCCAAGAATGGCCATTTCTGTTTTAACCTCACTTAATATGGTACACACATTATCATGTGATTGGATGTAAACATGATTTGGCATTGACTATTGGACAAAATCATTGCGATGTGCATACAACAGCTCGAAAAACTAAAAATAAGTGCTCCACACAGCGCCTCCAAGCGGCGCTATGCAATCAAACAATGTTTACACACATAGGAAATCATCTCCAGATTAGAATGATACCTTTCAAATTTAATATCGCTAAAAATGACTCTTTTATGAAAAAAAACTAATTATATCCAAAATGGCCTTCAGCGAAGTAGCTATAACATATTTGTTTTAGCTTTAAAAAAATCATCAATAGCATCACAAAACGAGGCTGAATCGTAGCTTTATTTTGCGGTATGCCTTGCCTCTGGGAAAAAATCCTATGAGAGGTTATGTCCACAAAGGAAAAATGGCCATTTTAAGGTGGACCAGAGAAGTATTGGTTTGCACGGAAAGGTCACCTGAGCAGGGACATGCACCTGACCCGACCCAAGACGCGAGACGCACATGACAGAGGAAATCTCCTGAACGAAGATGAACACGAACTCCTCGCCTGCCAAAATCACGATCTTAGTCATCTTGACCCTTTTGATGTAAAACGTGGCATAATGCATCGTTTTACAAATATTTCCCAATCAAATGAGTTGATGTCATTATTGTCCAATAATATGGATACCGCAACATTTATAAAACGATGCATTATGCCACATCTTACATTTTTATTGTAAAATTTATATCAGCCACCTGCTAAATATCATATAGGAGGCTACCGATAAAGTTAGTAAAACGTGGCATAATGCATCGTTTTATAAATGTATATTAATTAAAGTACAATAACTTTATAATAGGAATTGTATTAGCAATAAAAGGGTTAAGCAGTCTTTGGAACCAGATCTATCACGTTTTGCAGGGTTTTCTAAGCGATGAAGAGGTCGGGATCGAGTCGCGCGCCTTCCTCACAGCGATAAATCCAAGTGCCGCTAAGATTTTCTCAATTTCGTGGACAACCTCAACACCAACCTGCCTCTGTTTCGACTAGTGGACGAGCGCCTGGTCGAATTTGCGTCTCTAACCACCACGTGTGCCTGTGGACAAGCAGTGGGCAACCGTCGCGAAGCTACAAGACTGATCATCCAAGCATCTACATCGCGACTTTCATCCAAGTGAAATCACCTCATTCCCCGAGAAGCATGAGTTGGTACAGGCCTCGGCGCTGGTCGCGCTCCATTCAGACACGAAACTCATCGCCATTCCGGAGGCATTTAATATCAATGCTCTTCGATCAAAATAAGCTTGAGATCGAATTGAACCCGGGTGATCTGTCTCTGTATTGGGGGGAACTTCCTCACGCGGATCCATGTGCTGAGGTGCCAGGCGAACATCGATAAAGGGGAGTATTGTAATAAGTGCACTTGCATCTTCGGAAAGAAAGCACGTATGATGCGCACAAGTACTAGGGGGGAAATTCCTAAGCTCTACAATAGACCGCGAATCAAGGTGATTTGGGCGAGATCACCGCCGCGAAATTCGTTCAACAGGAACTACGCTGACGACAGCAAGTCAGCAATTGTTGGAAAAGACGGAGCTAAATCTAACTGCGGCGACAGCGTTCAGACTCGCGGTATAGAAGACTTCGGCGGAAACCACGGAGCTACCGGAGATGAGGATGAGGCCGGCATATGACTGGAAACTTGCTCTTCTATCTGTGTCGAGGGGAAGGCTCGCGCTGGTAGACTATATCAGTGTGTGCTGTGGTTTGCAGCAGATGACACGGGGGCTATCGTTGCCGTAAGGCGGGACTACAGTCGCTGGCATAGTTCAGGAACTTATAACCAGCGCAGACTGAGTGCTTCTAGGAGTAACACTATGGCGGATACGACGTCCAGTGACTTCTTGTCGGGCATACTGCTGTTGCTGATGCGGTGTGTTGGTTGTCCAACGAGGCTGTAGTTTGTTGGTTTGACTGGCAGAAGGGCCAAAATCATCAGAGAGACGGATGGTTGCCAGTTTGCTACAAATTTTGGAGAGGGGGACGTCATCTCCGGTGACGCTCCTCGCTCCACATCACAATCACCGTCTAGCTGTCAATAGGTAGCCACTGTAGCCCAAACAAAAAAGGTAGGCGCTCCGACATTCGCTTAGAATCGATCTGGTAGCTTACCTTCTGGATGGGGAAGACGTATCCCAGGGCAAACGAGTCGCTCGGTACTATGAAGTAGCGGGTGGCCACTACATGATAAAAAAATAAAAAACCATTATTTTTATTTAAAAGATTTCCCCCAATAGTAATTGAAGTTTTTTTTAAATATTTAAAAAAACACACGGATTATGTACACGACGGTCACGAAAAACGGCTGTTTGCTATGCTGGGCCGAAAATTCACTAAATCCGAAACCGAGCTTTACACCCAACAGTGACCCTCATCTGAAAGTCCTATGAGTGCTCTAAACAATGTGTCATTGCAATAGTGAGGTAATGAAGCCCAGGAAGCAATACATGCAGCCAAAGACGACGACCCGACTGAAGTGGCGGCGAGTGGTCGCGGCAATGGGTACCTTCCAAATATGAATATGAGCGCCTCATTTGGTTCAACTGTACCAATTCTAAAAATACACAACACAAGAATTCCATACATGTATTCGTGTTTTGATACAAAGTCAATGCATCGAGATGATAACCAGTGTACTCAGCCGCTGCGCAATTATAACTGCGATAGCGTTACAGGAAATGTCGTATTAATTGTAGTCAATATCAATGGCATCAGTAACGACGACTTCATTGGCGACGGGTTCAGTGACAACAACTCGGGCAGGTTAGTCCTCGGCCGCAGCAGCAGCGACTAGCGATGCACACTATCGAACTGAAGTCATTCAGCCCTGATATTTACTCACACCAAATATAACCGGTACAGATAATACAGCCGCAGACGGACCACTTGGCGCAACATCATAAAGTCTGACTACTCCTCGATGACAGCAACAGTTTAATTTGCTACCACGCAGCCTTCGGTAACAACTACCTCAGCAACGTGAAGTCTAATAACGGGAAACCCAGCAACAACGGTAGCTCTTGCAACTGAAATTTGTCAACTATAGCAGCCCTGCTGACGGAATCTTCAATGGCATCCTCGCAGCCAACAGAAAATCTATCATCCCATCACAAAACCAACGCATCCAACAACTGTTCAAACTCCGCCAATAGATAGACTGACAAGCTAATCACAACAACAACAAATTGGCCTGGTGTTTTATTAACTTCGCGCTGGTGCTGCAAGCGGCTGGTATTGGTGGTAGCGGTGAAAATTACTGCATGTTGCCGTAACCCATCGTTACGCGTATCCCGTCGAACGCCACCTTGATATCACTGATTGTGAAACTATTACTAATACTCATGCCGAGAACGCGACACAAATGACTTGCAAGAGTGACTTCAACAATGTCTATCTGTATGGACAACACTACTGTCGTTGTAGCGAGGAAGTCACAGCGGGCCATTCCACCAATGTTTTCACAACAAATTACCTCGCCTAATATTCCCACACGTCAGGATATTCTGCATTGCGTCTCAATCTTCTTGAGTTTTTCTTCGCTTTGTCGGTGTAGTGTACATGTTCCGTTTCTTCAACCTAATTTTAATCGAGGACACCTTTGTCGCTATCTTCTTATCGACCAGCTCAGGGCCACTCAAGGGAAACGCCGTTCTGAATTGCTGCAAGGCAGCCTTCGGCTTGTTTGAAGGATCATGGACGACAAGATCTTCTAAACAGTAGGCATAGTATGGTTTCATAGGCTCACGTGTTATACGCCCCATTGGATTATCATTGGGATTACTGCCGCCAATGTCATTGGTATCCAGCATAGGCAGCGCCCTTGAAGCTTTTCGTGCACTCTTCCTGCTGCATTTTGATATTCAGATCGGATGTCATATTCACTTGGAAGGTCGTACGTTTTGGGGTGGTTAGCGATTAGCACCTCCAGCATACGTGCAGGGCCGAGCTTGCAAGAACTATTTTCTTCCCCTTGGCGAAACATCTCAGCAACTGATTCTCTATATACCGCTCAATATAACGAGCTCCATACATTTGCCCCCAAGCGGGTCGTCTAGCCCACCCTCTCGCCAACGTAGGAAGGGTGATGCCATTATCTGTAAAACTTGATTTTATTGCAGTCATTTCATGTAGAATAACACCATGTTCAATAACACAAAGATCACCTGTATTTTTCATTTTCAGAAGCGAACGATTGGCATACGATGCAATATCACGTTCTGACGATTGGCTCGTAGATGCATGTCCGTTATGTAGTATGGCCGAGGGAACAACTGGTTGTTTCCACGTTTCCACGTTAATGGTCGCCGTCGAAAGTCAGCGGATGTGGTAATTCGTACCCTGGTAACCACGCCCAACACCTTCAACGGAGATGCAGGGGTGGGGTTACAACTGGGAAATGATACCGTTTCAGGCCCCGCTTCTGGTTCTACTTCAATATCCTCAGCGTTATCATCGTCACTTTCAGAGCGACCTTCTGATAGATATTGGTCGTTGACATCTGCTGAATAAACAAACGTTCCGCGATTCGTACTTTCAGTTCCACTTTCCTTGCATCTTTCGATGGGGGCTCTTCTTCCTCGATTGAAACGGTGCCACTGCTGGATTGGACAGTGCACGTATTTTTTCAAGGTTGACCCTACACGAACACCATCTCCAACTTCAGAAAATGAAAAGAGGTGAGCCGTAAATGTAGGGATCATTCGATAGTGAAATTCAGGACTGCCATCTGAGCTTGGTGCAATATCGCCGTTCATCGGAAACAAGTAAAAAAACATCATTGATTCTAGACCGAATCGAGGATAGGTTTTGTACAACTTTCGTAGTCATTGCTCTCAATTGGCATGCCTTCTCCCGATCGTAGTCGATGGATTCTGCAACACAGTCAGCGATTCCACCGTCGGCATTGAGAGCTGCTACAAGTTCCTTTGGAGTCACGCAGTTGTTACCTTGTTGGACATACCTTCGACCTTTCGCTATTGCCTTGGCAAAATGAGCATCTAGCATGGACTTACCGTCTTGAGTATCAGTTTGAACGTATCGCGCTACCCGAATTCATAAACAGCTCTAATGATTGGTAATATTAGTGTTACAAACGAATTTTGATAGCTGCTTGCGTTATCACTTTGAACTGTAATGATGGTAATCTGCGGTAGCGTTTGCTTCAGTGCGGTCATGAGAGCTTCAATTAAGTTAATAACAGCATATTGATCTTGTTTGTTGTCCCCACCCGTAATTTGATCGAAATACAGCTTACTTTCCACAGCATCATCCGAGGGTGTTACTCGTGTCCAGCACCTTACCATGGCACCGTGCCAACTCATGCCTCGTTTTCCATAGTGATCGGAAGTTTTTTCACACGAAAATAAATTGGTTCTGCTTTCATCTTGAAATCAATTATGACGAGAGCTTCTGTGGCCTGATCTCCTACACAACGCTTTTTCGTTTCGTCAAATAGTTTACTCAAAGCGCGTTGTTGATTTAGTACACTCATCCTATGACCTAGAAACAGACCCATCTTGGTATGACAATCCTCTACAATCTTCGGAGTAGTTTCGTCTGCGTCATCTTCCTGCAGTTGGTGCTTGCTATCGGTCCTAAGTAAGTGATACCGACGGTACTGCTCAAATGATACAGGCACCAAATTTGTATCACCTTTTGCCGGAGGCAATAGGTCAAAGATAATTTTATGCCGAGGGCACACAGCAACATCCACATCAACTACGTTCTCAAAACGGCCCATAGTGCCATATTTCAGCCAAGATTTTAGTATTTCATATTGCGAGCCAAATTATCAAACTTACTTGGCAAAATAGCACGAACTATGCGCTCGAACAGGCAAAAAGTGTCATTGAGAAGTATGCCCGTGACGTAGTCAACTGCTGAACGAGCTTACATCAACATGGAAGCAAGACGATAGAAAGTGCTTACGGTTACGCCATTTGGATGCGTTTTTGCATATCGCTCGAACATCAAACTGACAGACCGGCGTCGAAAATAGCTGGAACATAAAAATACACACCGTCAACTTTAATTCGTTTCGTACCCCACGACACAAAATCCACATTTTCGGCTGCCAGAATACTCTTGACTGCAGCGTCCACATCAGATGTTAGAAATTGCTGTCGCTTCTAGGCTTAGTGTACCATCGGAAACTAAATGTCACAATCGCGTTTCCCTTTCCAATACCTTCTTCGGCAAACATTCAGACCGGAGACAACCTCGGCGGCAAGGTAAAGTTCTTTCAACGAAAAACACTGGCATAATACAGCTCGAACCCCCGCGGCGTTCGATACCACCACGAACCGTAGCTGTTAAAACTGGTGTAATAGTGCGCTGCAGCGTCAGTTGATCGTCTACAGTAGGGGGGCTTTATGGTGGTTGAAAAATTGTGCCAGTGGCTAGGAGCTGCCAGCCATAGCGCAAACAACTGAAGTGATGCTTCCGCACCATCTTCTCCACAAATCGACTCTGCGATACATGATAGAAGTGCCATATACAAGTTCATTATGACTGTATGCACTGTTGCTTCATTGCGAGTCGGCTCCGCTTTATCCCAGAACGATGATGAAGAACGAGCCCTCGCTGAGCCGATGTTCTTCCCCACATACGTGATTCTGTCACTTCTTTCTCCGAAAAACTCCGTCATCGATTTGTATCGAGCCATTTCCGTTGAAACGGTGTAGGGGTAAGACGGGGGCGGTTCATAAACCAGTGTTGCTCTTGTCGTGGACGCAAGGTTCTGTTGACAGGTGTTGTGGGTGGCTTTGCAGTAGCTAATGTCCGTCGAGAGCTACCTCTCCCACGCGCTGTTTCTGCTTCCACTGAAAGCCCATCTTGGTCACAGCCGCATCGAGGGCATTCGAAACACTCAGGAACGGGGCTTACTTTTACGTTGCAGGAACAGCGTGCATTTTCCTTCTCCATGGCTGCAAAATATTGACCAGTGCTCGCGGAAGCGCCCGTGGCTTATTTATTATTGCATTTCAATCAATCGGAGCTACAAAAAAACTGGGTTAGCTAAAATGGGCAACTAAGTGGCGGTCTAGGCTCGACTGGTGGCATGGGTAGTTGGGAATAATATTCTGCCCGAACTAGCTGCAGGAACGCGCTGAAACTTTGCCACTACACGTTTTAGATTATATCGCAACCGCAACCTAAGTTGGGGGAGGTTTGAAGCATTTCAGGATTTAATTTTGTTGGAGATGGCAGATTTTGAGGTGATCATCATGGACATAACTGGTGTTAAGTATACTAACATAAAAATTATCTTAGTTCGGATTAAGGACTGAAACTTACAAAATTACGTTCTTGAATTTCTCTATCATTACTAAAAGCAACAACACCACAATTTAAAAAATAATAATTAAAATATCGAAAATAAATAAATAAAAATATAGAGAGATATCAATTTATAAAATAAATTTGTTATCAAAAAATATATTTAACTTTTTTGAGCTTACGACCAGTGAGCAAGGGAGCCCTGTTAGCAAGAAAGGGATTACGAGCGCTCAAGGTGTTGAAGTTGCCACCACTAATATAACCGCTTACAAAAACGTTACAGTAAGGAAAATTTTAGCGTTGATGATTAACGACAATCGTGCTGGGTCAACTAACATAGTTCTTTGAACGGCGAACTCACACAACTCGCACAAACCATGCTACCATACACACCCGCGAAAATGAACACTGAATAATGAAGTCAAACTCACGGATAATGCCGAATAGTATACGGTAATTTATTCCTGTATTGTGCCTTAAAATCAAAAATGGCACACAATTAGGAACGGTACACTGAATTTTGACCTACACGACTCTTCATTATCCCATATTGCGAACTCGTCGAAGTCATCACCGAGAGCGAGGCTGTCGTCGTTCGAGGCTTGAGCTTGGTCGTCGTCGGCAATCCGGCCTATTCACTTGGAGCATAAAATCTCACCATACACATCGATTCTGGCGACATACCAATCCAGAAAGCGGGGAAACCCAGATACTGCAATAGAGCGCTTCACAACCTCGTCCGGGACATCGCTCCACGCACTGTTAACCCATTCCATCACACAATCAACTGCAGGAGGCTTAGGATTTCCACTGTGTGTGTACACCAACGTATCAGACGCCTTCCGCGCATCTATCGTTAGGACATACGTGAGAAAGCGAAATTCCAGGGGGCAATGGTATGTACATACCGGTACTGAGGCCAACAGCAGCAGCAGCGACGACGACGTCGAACGTTCAAACCAACAGAAGACGGCACCGCAAGAGCAGGAAGATCAAGACGAGCCAGGCGAGGAGGATGACACCTATTTCGCTCTTGCTGACCCTAACTATACTTACCAGCCAGTCCAGGTACGTCTATCACTTACTCGTAGTCGTTTCTTCCCAATCGTCTAACATGCGCGTGCATATGTATAGGATTTCGAGCGGATGTTGGTCGAACAGCCTCAGACAACACGAAACTCTATGGGAAGACGTTGACTGCTTGGCAGGTACGTGTGCGTTGACATGGGCATCAAATAGACGACAACTCTCCTTGAACGATGTGTAAATCCCAGTATCCCCATGTAACTGGGTTACACGTACATCACTTGTAACCTAACAGAAGTGACTTCTGTTAGAGGTTAGTTACTTCCTTNAATCATAGGATTCTGCCGACCACCCGTCGGCCAACCCCTATTACATAGTATGACTCTTAGGAGGTAATCATTACGAATAAGCAAACAAAATACAGTTCTCAATTTCACCTAAAGTGTTAATTATTATCTTTAATATAGCTTTAATTATACTTGCAGGACGCCAAAGTTAAGTAAAAAAAACCTATGCTTCCTCATAAACGTGCGCTCGCGGGTAAGCTTAAGTATTGTGCCAAGTAGGCCCATTACACCCCAGCTTGAACGTACGGCGTAAGTCCACTAGGAACCACGAACATATCAATGCCCTTCTTCACGCATTTTGCGTTCCCCCACCTTTGAGATGTGAATGTGCATGTTGTCCTAACAAGGGCCTCGCCCTGTACGGATGTGGCGAGAATAGGAGGAAAGATGAGATCGATCCAGCCCTGGGGCAAGGAAGAGTCAACCCAAGCCTTAGACGTTTTCGTGTCGCTCGATCCCACCATCCTGTTTAGCCCCTTTAGAGGCAGCAAGAGGGGACAGCTTGCGTCCACTCGCTGTGCCTGTAAGCGCAGTGGTAGTTCACATGGACGCGAAACCGGTAGACTTGAGGATGACATTACGAGCACCAGTCTCGTCCACCGTCTGACGTCGAGGATCCTCGAAATAAACCGCTGTCTCACCCATGAGCACCGTGCGGTCATCGTTGAGGTGGTCGACGTGAGACGTCAGGTAACTCAGATAGCTGGCTGCTCCGTCTGTGAGTACATCATCCTTGAGAACTGTGAGGTTGGTGGTGTGAGGCGTAAAGACAACCCGTAGTGGCACATAAACCCGTTAATCCAGCGGCCGGGCGCAATAAGCGTTGCCGAGTTCAGCCGCACCACGAACCCCACCGTGCGTCGTCTTTTGCAGGACGACCGCTGGAACAGGACTTGGTAGAAGAGGATGTCCTCAACGTTAACAAGGCGGTGTTTTGCGCCCGCGCCGTTTAAACGGCTTCGTAGAGCTTGGTATTGTTTAACAGTGGCGTAACTCTTCCACCAGTAGTGGACTTGGCTGATGAATTCTTTCAACCTCGCTCATTTTGAAAGTATGCAGTAGCGCGAAAATGTTTGACATTGTTGCGTTCGATCCACTCGACGACCTCTTTTTTCTCGGCCATAGACTTGGACACTCATGAGGAAGGCATCTTGGTGGAGCTGAATGAGGCGGCGAAGTGAGTGAGTTGGGCTGTGCTGCCCCTATCAAAGCTTCTAGAAACCGTGCATACTATCCCAGGGGTTCCGATAATGCTACGGCAATGCCATTGCGAAGGATTAGAAAAATAGATAATAGTATGGACACCAGCAGCACCTGACAATCAATTATTCAATAGTTCAAGCACAATACTGCAGCAATTGCCCACACATTCGATTGAATAATTAGCTGTGAATGCACCTACGAGACTCTACGAGGTCCGGCGGTTAACAACTCCCCNCTGTAACATATAACCGGTCACTTCGACTCATACAAATACCTAGTGTGCTACACATTGCCCTACAAAAACACAGTGAAAACACGCGAGGCCCTGTGCTTCGAGCAGGCCTTCTTTCGGTCCGGTGCGGCACTCCACGAGCACATCGACGTCCACACGGACATGCAATTTCTCGTTCGGTACGCCCAGCATTGCCGTTGCTTTTCCGTTGACAT
>LGSN01001240.1:0-12446 GCA_001314375.1 Phytophthora podocarpi
ATCCAGTAGGCTTAGAGGTAGCACAGGGTTGCGAACTAAGGACCTAAATCAACTCTCTTTGCATTTTGACATCAAGTGCTCAAACGACCTTCCTTTTGAAGGTACTTGAAAGTATATTTTTCTATTGTTCGATTATGTGCACCCAATGATTTTACTACCAGAACAACGACATTAAAAGAGCTACTACATGTATTAGTAAGGTGGAAGCAATACAGTTGTGCACCTCGTTTTCGGCACCCTTATAAACTCATACCCTTAAATATTCTATACATCACGATGGTTTTTTACGTCAATTGGACTTCGAATATCCGATCACCTGTGATGTTTGATTTGGTCCACCCTGCCGAAAACGAGGTGCACAACTGTAAGTCTATAAATTGGTGACGTTTTAACAGAGTGGGTTACTGCTGCAGGGATGTTGCAAAATTCACACTCACCAGCATGTTCGCATCTGTGGGGATGAGTCACTTAGAGGAGAAACTAAGAAGTGGATTATGTGTGGACTATTTGCTCCTGGAAAAGCTGCTCCTGCTCCATTGCTGTGCTATTTAGAATCGTTACTTCGCATTCAGAGTGCCTTTCTAGCATGGTAGGTATTCCACTTTTGAGTATACATCTTCCACAGCGTATACTCGGGTGTGGCCCCCATCGCACTATTCCACTGGTTCTTTGGGTTCTTGAGATTCAGCGCCTTGTACACTTGTTCAGGAGTGATTTCATGTTTCAGGAATTTCGCCATGGTAGCTTCCTTGTTCACGAACATTGATTCGTATTTCACGATCGCCGAGTGTTTCACGCTCTTAGCCCAGGCCTTCGTACCCGTGCTGAATTTCTTGGCAATGTCAGTGACCGCCCTCTCTTCGTCGCCCGGATCATTTGTCTTGTCGGCCATCGTATTTGCTCGGAGCACTCGGCCACCGTTACCGATACGCTCGGTCGACTCGATAAGATACTGAGAGGCGTGGAGATCGGTGGTAGACTCCGAGACAGCATTACTGCAGGCGAAAAGGGTCATCACTGCCACGAGCAAGACGAAGAAGACACGCATGGCTGGGTTTGGTGTAATTTGTCTTCAGTTGAAGAAGAAGGTTGATGAGGACTTGAGTACTGCGTGTTGTTGTGCAAATTGTGAAGTGAGGATGCCCCGGACATGTTGCCTCTCTGGGCAAGGTCCCGGCGAGTTTCCGTCGGAGGTACAATCCATCACGAGATCGACTGTATGGCTGTAACCTCAGATAACATAACCCTTATTGTAGTAGCTTGTGGCTATATACAGCGCATCATTGCTCTCAAGCTCAAAACAAAGCCCATGATAAACATATGTTACGTATACATGAATCATGCGACGATGTGGCATCATGGACGATCGAGAACTTTCGTTGACTATCAGGTAGAATTATAGAAACTCTCGTGTAGGCTCTTCTTGCGACCGAGCCTTATTATTGTCTTTAACCCTTTCGCCGCAAATCATAGGTGTTCACTGTGTCTACTAATGTCAAGGGGTACTGTACAAGCGCTTCGGCCTACTCGGGAGATCGTGCTCTTCTTGTGTCAAAATTGTGAAGTATCGAGCTACGGCAGTTGGGTTCTGTCGCGTTCCTAGCTCTACTTATCCCTGATTGAACTACGCGTTCTTGCGAATATTATACTTGGTTTTAGTATTGCATAATCTAGACTACATGTAACATAGTCGCGCAGGCTCCCGCAATCCCAATCTCGCTGTGTGGGCGAACAGTGTCTCCTGTGCCTCTTTCAGCGCTTAAAATCACAGGTACTGAGCCCAAGACGCCGGAAGCTATGAGAGTTAGCCCTCTGGAGCGTCGCTGTCTGTCTGGTGATGGTGGAATCGACTCCTGCAGCGTCTCAAGCGTCGACTTCGTCAGCGAGTAGCGCGCCGGTCTCGAATGCTTCGCCTGGAGCTGCTATGACTATTCAAGTTGCGACGGGAACTGTGGCGAATGCTGGAGCTACTGCAGCGATGACTGCTGCTGCTGGTACTAGTGCTGGATTGGTCATGACAATGACGGTGGTCTCTGGTGTGCAAGGAGGTTTCACGTTTCTAGTATGGCAACGAATGGAGTAGCGTCAACGATTGTCTCGTCGATGAGTGGCTTCACGGCATCCATGCCGACGGGGTACGCAATCGCCTATCCTACTGTGCCCATCGTGCCGTATACGTATGGATATGGATATTCGGCTGCATCTGGAGGTGTCACACCGATTCCTGGGGCTCAAATGGCTCGTAATTCTTGATGTACCGTGCCAGCAATTAAGGACATATCGAACAAGCCGCCAGTCATGATGGGCTGCTTTGATTTGTATGCTGTTCAGCTGGAAACCTTTCTGACTAGGTTGGGGCTTTGGAGCGTTGTTGATGGTAGCGAAACACGTCCGTTCTTCGATGTCCAGGGGCAAGCTGTGTTTGATGCTCGCGTCAATGCTGCTCGGGACGCGATACTGGGTGGCGCTCCGGATGCAGGCACAGAGAATTTTGTCATGAGTATCCGCAAAGGGCTAATTGTCCGGAGGCAAAGCCGAGTTATGGTTCGCAAGGGCAAAAGCAGACTGCTATTACTGAATACAAGAAATTTCAGAACAAAAAGAGTGGCAATAACAGCAAGGCGAGCAAGACGGTTGATGCTATGACCCAACGGAAAATCGGTGCGGCTGCAATGTACCGCCGAAGAAATTGGATCTGCCACATCGATACGAGGAGCCAATGGGTTGGTGAGAACTGTTGGAGCTAGTATGATCGGAGGGTCCAAGATTCCGCAGTTAGCAGCTCTTTGGGGTGCTGGTTTTTCGTACAACAAATACCACGCAGAGAAGAGGGTGCCAGTGGATTCGCGTACGCTGTGGATTTTTGATGGCGAGGAATTTTTGAGAGCTTCGAGACTTTGGACTCATGGGTATGATATGTACTCACCCAGTAAATTCGGCACTGTGGTCTACCATAACTACACCTCGGTGCCAGCGCGGTTTGAAGAGATCCCAGTGGACTAGAAAATTAAGGGCCGAGAAGAAGAAATGGGTATCAATCGGTTCAAGGTGTTGGTAGGCCAGCCGTTTGAGGGTCGAGTGAGTACGATTGAGCTGGATAAGTACGGCTTCGGAAATGTGCGCTCGTTCAAGCAATATTTGGAGTTCTTCGGGGTGACATTTGAACAAGGCAAGAAAGATGCAGAGTCGTGTGAACAGCGGCACTGGGTGCCATACAGTAACGCGACAGAGGTGGAAGAAATTGTGGGCGGAGGTTGGAGACTACATGGAACGACAAGCCAGGGAAGTGTGCAGCGAAGCGATGAAGAAATGATTGGACGACTTCGGCAACGCGTCACGGGCAGAGTTAGTATGGGAACGTTTAATTCTTTGGCGCCGATTTTATTCGTTCTTGGTGCTGCAGTAGTTTTCCTCGTGGTCTCAAGCAACCCTATTTCGCGCAAGATCCGTCAGCGTTTTCGTCACAAGTCGTAGCACAATAGCAGCGAGTAATTTTGCGCCCAATTCAATAGCACTGCTAGCTCTGGGTGTGAATCCAGAGCTAATAACAGCACGACATTGTTCGGAATCCTGTCATACACGAGATCATACAGAGTCTCGGCAGCTGGTGGCATACAAGGTTGCCCAGGAACAAGACATTTTGAAGGAATCTACAAATTTCGCCATCAGAGGCCATTGATCCCGAAAATCTCCTTCTGAAGTCCCCACTTCCCAATCACTCACCAAACGCACAAGACACGTAAAAGTTCCATGAATTTCGGGGTATATTTCATCGCTCTGGCTACTATTCTCAAGGTGGCTACCGCTGACTCCATCGATGCCAACAAGGTGGTTCCACTTCCCCAGCCGTCACCGTCTACTTCTGCTGAAAAAGCGGCCATCAAGTTCAAGCCTCAACTTTCTATAACTGACGGCTGTGTTTCCTTTCCTGCTGTGAATTCCAATGGTGAAACCAGCAGTGGTCTCAAAGAGGGAATTGAAGCGAGTAATGGCTATACAAATGCACCGTTAGGCTCGCAGGTATTCGGTCGAGCAGCTTGGTACAACGAAAAGTATGCCATTCTGTACGCCTGGTACTTTCCGAAGGGTTCTGGGATGAATTCACAACGAGGCGTCATGATTGGGCAAGTGCGGTGGTGTGGATCGACAATCCAGAACTGGCGTTGCCGTCGATCTTGGGCCTTTCGACTTCTACTGCGGATTGGCAATACAAAACACAAGTGCCGGCCACTTCTGGTATCACAGATGACACGACGCCAAGACTTTCGCATGTTTTACAGGTCAAGAAGGGACCTCCTTATCTGATCACTACTGACACCACGAGTGCTTTCCAAGATCTCATAATGTGGGAACAACTTCCGAATGCAGCAAAGATGGCTCTGAACACGACGGACTTTGGTGTTGCGAAGGTTCCCGTGAGTGATGTCAACTTTGACAAAAAGCTGGAGAAAGCGTGGCCGTTCTAGGTTTTCAAAAGAATTTTGTTTTTTTTTCACTTTCGTTCGGTATGGCCTCAAAAATGGCATTGTGCCCATACTTGAAAGGAAGAAATAAACTGTTTTGTGGTAAAGATCCGACGTGATATTAATATATGACTCCAAAAAACGGTTGGGTGTTTATTTCTACTTCGATTATGAAAGTTCTTGCTTGTCTGTCTCGTTAATAGTTCAGAATGAGATCATGAGCTTTAGTTCTTAGACTACATATACAACTACTCCGAAGCCATTTAGGACGCTGTTGTTGAGCAGAGTGGATGTACATGTACCTACACTTTGCTGCATGTGCGCATAAGCTTCTTCATAAGATCAAACGTTAAGGTCAAGTGAAGTCATGATTCGATCTTTGTTGGCACAGGGCCCTTATGCAACCATTACCTTATCTCCAATCATTAGCCCGAACTTTTCGTTAAAAGCTGCAATATCATCGTGTTCAGACCGACAGAGATACAAGCTGCGCTCAAGATGGTGCATCAGCGGCGGCTTAACGTAGTGAAAAGCCACGCTGTCCGGTGCAGCGCTCTCAAGCTGAGAGCGCACGCCGCCCAGTGTCTCGTGATACTTCACGTACCAATTTTCCGGGTCGTCCCAACTGCGGTAGACGTTATCGGGACTGTAAGCGTGCCAACGCTCACGACCGCGGTGATCTCGAGTATCCCAAGGGTACACGCCGCTCCACATCATGCAAAACGAGACGCCTGCGTCCTCCGGCATTGTACTACTAGCCTCGTCAGGCAGACACGTCCATTCGGGTAGTGATTCCACAATCTTGTCCAAGTACAGTCTGTTCATGACGTAGCCAGCCCCCCCTGAGTTGTACACCATGCGATCCCAACGCGAATGCCACAGCGACCGCAGCGTCTCGTTTTTAATGTAGTAGTTGAAAGTACCTTCCGGCATATTGAAGCGGTGACCCAATTGCATCGGCTCTCTGTTAAAACGCTGCAGAATCTCTGGTCTCTTGAGATAAGCGCGCATGTTTTCCACGATCACGTAGGTGTCATCGTCGCACTTGTAAAACCAGTCGTAGTCGTGGCGGAAGTTTTCATGTAAATACTTGAGCGCAGCTCTGGTCCGCAGCCACAGATGGGCGTGGTCAGCGATGATATTCAGCTGCACGACTTCAAAACGGCGTTCACCAAGTGTATCGGCCGCCACGACGATCGTGTCACTCATGTTACTGAAGAAGAGGAGCTTGTCACAACGTTGGCCCCAGGTTTCAGCTACTGCGCGAACTCGAGTCTGGTGCTGCGCTGAGTAGGTGACTGCGAAGCACAGCATACGGGGGTACACGGCTTGGACACTATCCTTGCGTCTACGGGCTGGTTCCGGTGTAACTTCGAGCATCTCAAGTACATTGCGCGAGTTTTCGACGTCGATAGCGCACAGTTCTGCTTTTGACAGGGGTGAAGCCAAGACGAAAGAGGTGAATAGTGAGACGACTAGAGAGAGAAGGAGCACTAGCGCCATGACATGACATGGTTGGCGTCTCGCCCAGTAAGTCATGAGAGTCGCGATGACTCTTTGTGATAGCCGCAAAGTTGGTGATTCCTTATATTCATGTGTTCTATTTTATTAATAAAATGAAAAAGACCGTTTTTCTTCTTAAAAGCTGCTTAAGCCCAGCTTCAAATTCTAAGGTTTAGACCAGTGAACGGCCAACGCATATGTATGACTGCCTTCTAAGTAAATTAGAACTCCGATCTCAAAGGGGAAGAGTTGTAGATTTAGTATGATAGTAGTAGAATTGTATTCAGAAGTCAACAATTGTCGTGAATAGACCTAGAATGGTTCGTTTCTCAGCGTCGGCGAACGGAAACTTGACATCTCCAAAGCCATTCGCGCAGCATCCCACAGTACGAGATCCTGAAACTCACGCTGCACAGGTCGGGGTGAGTTTCAGGACCTCGTTTTGTAGGATGCTGCTCGATATCACAAACGTTCTGTCCAACAAGCCCGACTAAAAGTGGAACTGGTGATTGTGCATCTTGCGATGGGTTTTTCACGCGCTGGTGCGTCCTTCACGTATTCGGAGTGGTAGTAGAACATCGAAAAGCCCGAAATTACCACCATTTCCAACGCTGGATTGTCAATCCACGTCGTCACGAGCGTCGAAGACCACGCAATCGAGCTCAGAAAGATGTTACGTATATTTGCGTATAATTCACTTACAACTCGGAGTTTTACTCAACTCGTTCTACTACCTCGTCTTTAAAACTGAGTCAAGAGGGGGTGGTGCTCTCCACGGAAGGTCACCCCACGGAGACTCCATGGATAAAGCACCATTGGAAACGACCAAAGTGCTCGTTAAATCTCCCATTTCAACGTCCAAACTGTAGGCACCATCCCGGAAGACGCAGCTCCAAGTTGACTCTGCATCGATGACGCACTCGGCATTCACTGGAGCTACACACTCAGTGCCGTTGTACGTTGGTAGATTTGAGTAGCAGTTGGCAATAGCGACATCGCCCTTGAGTGGACATGCTGTCCCAGTCGGAACAGGATCACCACCGGTACCGCCGCAAATCGGGCCTCGTTCTTGATCAATGGCGTACGTTGCATCGAGATGCACGGTGATATTCCGCTCGGCAGCTACGAATCCACTCGAAACCACAAAAACGACGACTGCTGCTCGCTTGGACACGGACATGGTCGGAGCTTCTTGGCCGATTTCAAAATGACAGAGATGGCTGGTGGATGGCTGCCCCACACGAGGCCGTTGCCAAGAAATCCAAAAGATAGAAACGCCTTCTCCATCACCATAAGGGACAGTCGCATGCATGCACTTATGCCGACCTTTGTCAACAGGCGGCATGACTCATGACTCATGACTCATGCCATGAGCAGCCGCGTACTCATTCAAGCCATCGCTATGCGCACGAACAGAAAAAAATTGGTGGTTCATCGAAGAATCGAGTAGATTAACTCTGTACACATCGCGATTAAGGTACAGAAAAGTCTTGTCGAACGTAAGTTAGTTCGAGGATGATGTTCAGGACCAAGTTTTCCTAAGAATAGCGGAGATTATGAGCTGCTTTGTAGTATTCCGAGCTCAGCGTCACGAATTCTTACACGATAAGGAAGAATTTCAATCAAAGTAGACGAGATGGATCCAGCTACAGACACTGGCGTTCCTGTGGAAGCCTCCATGGGGCCATCGGGTGAAGATTCCGCGCGGGTTGTGCCGTTGACGAATTCCATCCTGTCTCGAGCTGTAGTGGACGCTATCGACCACACAGATGCCAAGTTGGCGCTCGACATGATGCTGGTGAACGAGCATCTCACAGCTCAAGACGCTGCCAATCGGTCGCTGAAGGAAGAGGTGGCGTTTCTGAAGCAGACGCTGGCAAAACAGACCCACGAGCAGAGTGAGATGTTCCACTACTTCCACGACAAGACAGACGAGCACATATCTCGGATAGCTGAATTAGAGAAGGCGTTGGCTGAAACTCAAGAAGAAAACGAGAAATTGGTGGCTTCAGCACAAGAATCGTTAGAGACTGGGGAGCGTGAACGAGCTTCAGCGCAGACGAAAGCTCAAGAGGAGGCGGAGACTTTGAAGGAAGAGCTACGACAGCTACACGCGTTCGCTGCGGCGAAGCGCGAGATGGAAGCGCACACTCGCACGCTCGAGACAAAGTTGGACGCTCAACGCGCAGCCTTCGAGACGCAAGTACAAGATCTGGAGCGGAGCAATCTGCTCGAGCAAGCGCGGACCAAACAGGAGCTACTTGGCAGGATGCAAGCTGCTAAAGCTGAGTTGATGTTACGTTCAAATGACCAAGTGGCGTCGGCAACACATCGAACTTTGTTGGAGAACGAGCATTTCACGCAAGAGCTGGCTTTTCAGAGTCGCGAGACGGAAAAATTACTTGAGCGACTTGATGAAACTCAACAAGCAATGTCCAAGTTGCGAGCTCAGAACAAGATACTGGAGGCAAATGAACAGTTGATGGCCAAAAAGAACCGCTACTACCAGAAAATTCTTGCGAAGCTGCAGCAGGCTAAATCACCAGAAGCGCACGCTGTCCAACTACAAATTGGCAGTCCAGCTACTATTAATGGTGAGAACAATAGCGACGAGAGCAGGTCAAAAGTGAGTTTCGTGCTCCCAGAGGATGTGAACTCAACAGCAAGTTTGGAGGAGAAGGAGAAGCGACTCGAAGGCGAAAGTCAACTTCAGCGAGCACTCGAGTGGCTTCGTTTGTTCCAGAAGGAGCGACAGTTTATCTTAGCGCAGCAGGACGAGGTTATCCAGTTTCTTTACCGGTCACTGGATGAAGCCTCAGAGGCTCAACGTCGCAAGAGTTGTGGACGATCTGAAACTTCATCAAACAAGCTGACACCACGAAGTGCTGAGTCGATAGAGACTCCAGCATCCTGTGATGCGACCCAACGTGTTGAAGAGTTGATTCAACTAGCGCCGACTACAACAACTATGGACGCGTTCGCCCGCCGGGTGCTACTCTCTCGACCTGCGTTAGACGAATTATCATCAGAAGACGCTCATGAAGTGCTGCTGTTCCTGTTGGAGAAGCTTCATCTCTATCAAGTACGGATCGCAGCAGTGTTCCCCAACGCTGCCAGTTCTAGTGCTACTAGCCCCATGAAGCAGCTGCTCGAGCGTCAACTAGGCGTCGAGCTTCCTCCTATTGCTACCGTCACCAATTCTAGCGCGAGTCCGTCTTCATTCAAGCAAAAACGCCGTCTTTTTGCCCACGTGGCTGCAGCAGTAGATGCTGGAAATGTGGAGTGGTTCAGTTCTCCGAAGTCGAAAGCAGCTGTGCACCCACAGTCACAAGCTCCGCTGAGTCCTCAACTCCTTGCTATGGCTACCAACCAATTTAACTTTGTGGGTCAAACTCCACCAGCAAAACAAAATAGTCCAGCGAAGAGACGATATCAGCAGCTTCACCACAGTTCATTCGGGAAGAATTCCGTGACATCACCACCTCGAAAGGCTCAATCTCAAATCCAGCCTTTAATTCCGTGGAGTAAAGACGAAGTGCTGACTCCGTGGGTTGGCACGTCGTCGACAGCTTCAATTTCGACCTGGAATGATGCGGAAGCTGCTGGCAAACAATAGGCCCAAATGGAATTCAATACAACCTCAGCCATACGAAACATAAAGATGGAAACTTCTTGAGTTGTCTCCAGCTGGAGCACAAGTCTTGAGGCCTCCAGGCTGGAGTCCAACGCGCTACAAATGGGTCACAGGTGAAATGTACGCAGCTGTCCTCTGCTTACGGAGTTGTGCGTGCCAACATCATCGCTTGAGTATCCTGGCATCATTATGCTTGCTTAGGTACCGCAGTTGTTTTCGAGAAACTCCGTTCTTCGGGTTTATACCCTACTGAACCAGTTAGGCTCGTGCATTCCGGCGCGAATACTGGCCGAACTGTCCACCTTGTGTGCGTATTTCACCAGAATTGCAAAAATGATACTTCAAAGAAGTAGCACGTAGAGCGCATATCTCGCCAGAATTGCTGTACACGAAGAGGGGCTTGCGTTCGTGATCCATCGTGTTGCGTTGGTCTGAGTGCAGGTAGAGCAGGAGGAACTGCAGTCGCCGATGCGGAATTGGAAGAGTGAATGTCGTGAGGCTACACTTGACAAAATCGTTTGGGCTATGATTGGGTTATATGTATAATAAGCATAAAACATCCAGTCATTTCGTGCCCAAAGCACTTTCGTGTCTTTTTTTAATTTTCAAACTTTTAAAAAGCTTAAAAACTCCAGGTTTTCGTGCATCATCACGTTGAGCACGAAATGAAATGAATCGTGCTCGATAAGCAACAACGATTCATACGAAAGCCATGTTTCCTTTTCATTTTCAAATTTGTATATTTGTATATTTGGTTGCTGGACAGGCCTCAACCAGGGAATGAATACATTCTGTCGAACTGCCAACATGGACAATTGGCTACCGAATGCTCACATACAGCTATGTATAGTGCACCTTGCAGGGCTTTGGTGCTAAGCAGTAGCTTCGAGTCCTTGTGACTCTCAGCTACCTGTCTGGAGGTGTTGACGTTCACGTGCGGAAGTTGGTGAGATCACCTGCTTGAAAGCCCAGTTGAGCCTCCAATCTGCCGCTCGTTGAACTTGTCAGCACGCACAAGTTTGGCAGCAGAGGAATTTGCTGGAAGTTGAACGCTACGCAGATGTCACTGGCCCAGCACGCATCGCAGCACACACGGAAATCTTCGGCACCTATCGACACAATAATGTCAAGATTGAGGAACTGGACCAAGTTCTGAACTTGAACACCGAGTCCCCCTTCGTTGGCACACGGTTAAGCCAGCGGAGGCATGGTCGTGTCGGCCGGAGGCTGAGTAGTGTCGACCGGCGGCTCGGTCGTATCCGCCGGGGGTTCAGTCGTGTCAGTCGGAGGCTCGGTCGTATCCTCTGGAGCGGTCGTGTCCTCTGGAGCGGTCGTGTCCGTTGGGGGCTCGGTCGTATCGCTTGGAGCCATCGTGTCCGTTGGGGGCTCAGTCGTGTCGCTAGGACCCGTCGTGTCCGTAGGAGGTTCGGTCGTGTCTCCTGGAGCGGTCGCGTCTGTCAGAGGTTCAGTCGTGTCAGTCGGGGGCTCGGTCGTGTCGCTAGGAGCCGTCGTGTCCTCTGGAGCGGTCGTGTCTCCTGGAGCGGTCGTGTCCTCCGGAGCGGTCGTGTCTCCTGGAGCGGTCGTGTCTCCTGGAGCGGTCGTGTCAGTCGGAGGCTCGGTCGTATCCCCTGGAGCGGTCGTGTCCGTCGGGGGCTCGGTCGTGTCAGTCGGAGGCTCGGTCGTATCCCCTGGAGCGGTCGTGTCCGTCGGAGGTTCAGTCGTGTCAGTCGGAGGCTCGGTCGTATCCCCTGGAGCGGTCGTGTCCGTCGGGGGCTCGGTCGTGTCCGTCGGGGGCTCGGTCGTGTCAGCTGGTGCTGTCGTATCGGTCGGGGGCTCGGATGTTCCCTCTTCAGGTGAGTCAGTGTCGCATGACTCGGATGTTCCGTCTTCGGGTGCATCAGTGTCGCATGGCTCCTCAGTATCATACTCAGTCGAGCCAGGAGCCTCCGTAGTTTCTTCAGTTGGGTAAGCAGTTGTTTCTTCAGTTGGGTAAGCCTCCGTGGGTTCCTCAGTTGGGTAGGCCCCCGTGGGTTCCTCAGTTGGATAGGCCCCCGTGGTTTCTTCAGTTGGGTAGGCCTCCATGGTGTCTTCATTTGGGTAGGCCCCCATGGTTTCCTCCGTGGGTGCTTCAGTATCCTCGCACGGCTCAGTGGTTCCAGGCTCCTCCTCGTGCTCACTGCCCTCATAGTCGTCTGTCGTCTTGCTGCCATCAGTAGCAGGCTCCTCCTCCTCCTCCTCACCTTCGGAATGAGTTCCGTAGGCACCCAAGGTCTTGCCATCGGTAGCCGGTTCCTCTCCATTGTCTCCCGTGGAAGGAGTACCATAGCTGCCCGGAGTCTCTCCGCCCTCTGTCGTCTCGTCGGTCGGTTGGTGTTCGGTGGTGCCGTAGTCTACAGTCGTGTGTTGGCCTCCCGCATCTTCCATAACACCAGTCTGGTAGTCTCCCGTCGTTTTGCCACCTTCCGTCACAGTGCTAGTGCCGTAGTCACCGGGAGTTGTGACGCCCTCAGTCGTGGTGCCCGTGGTCGTGCTACCGTAGTTGCCAGTGGTTGTGCCGCTCTCAGATGTGGCCCCNACGTGGTCGTGCTACCGTAGTTGCCAGTGGTTGTGCCGCTCTCAGATGTGGCCCCCGTCATCGTGCTGCCATAGCTTCCGGACGTTGTACCTCCCTCAGTCGTGGTTCCAGTGGTCGTAGTGCCGTAGTCACCGGGAGTTGTGACGCCCTCAGTCGTGGTGCCCGTGGTCGTGCTACCGTAGTTGCCAGTGGTTGTGCCGCTCTCAGATGTGGCCCCCGTCATCGTGCTGCCATAGCTTCCGGACGTTGTACCTCCCTCAGTCGTGGTTCC
>LGSN01001241.1:0-11626 GCA_001314375.1 Phytophthora podocarpi
TCTACATGGTGCAGCCGGATGGTTTCATTGACGAAGCGCACCCGGACTTTGTGTGCAAGCTCAAGCGTTCGCTACAACCGTCCCCTGCACGAGCGACAGCCGAACAGCGGTATTATCTCGTTGCATTATTCCACAATCTGCATCTTCGGTACCTCGTCGTCCCATCGCTCGCCATGTCTTCTCGCGCCAGCCACTCTGACAGCAGCTCGGTCTCTCCATCGCCTTCGGGGACTCCATGCGGTTCAAGATTCTCGGCTCCATCGAGATCGTCAGCGCCCTTCGCTCCTCTGGGGCTGTTAGCGGCTGAGGCGTCTTCAGCTGCCGACGCGGCTAATGCTAATGCTGGTGAGGCTGATATCAGTGCCGGCGCGACAAGGGGCTCTTCTGCGTATGCGTCGCCCGCGTGTCCGGTGTGTGCCCGAGTCGCGTCGGCGTCAACTGTGCATCTTGACCGGTCACATCCTGATCTTGCGGTTGTGCACGCGTCGCTTCAAGCCACGCTCACCGCGCTGCAAACTGTCGAAGTCGCGGTCCGTCGGGAGACGATTTTACAGCAGCTGCAGGATGAGCACGTTGAGTTGCAACGGACCCACACTGCCTCGCTCCGCCACGCTGGCGATCTCCACCAGCAGATCTCGTCTGCGGCTGCCGCCGCGGTTCCGTTCGCGCGTTACTGTCAAGATCGCCATAATCGGCTGTTCGGGGAGTTCCAAAACTTGAGCACCCATCTCGCGGAGCGGTCGGTAGTCGTGGGGAGATTGGAAGAGGAGATCGCCTCCCTAACATCCTCCTAGGCAGAGCAGGTCCGGGCTCGTACAGCCTCTGCAGCCATGATCCCCCAGCTCCGCACTCAAGTCGCCGACCTTGAAGCTCAGCTCGCCGCTGTGACATCACATCCTGATCTTGGGCCCCCAAGTCTGGCTCGTCGACTGCAATCTCAAGATCAGGCTCTGTCTCAGGCCCAAGCTGATCGTCGTGCGGCCGAACTTCGTTGCGCGGCACTAGAGAGATTGGCGAAATCCTTGGAGGACGCCACCGTACGTCTCAAACGACAGGTTGGCGCCCAAACTCGCCGGATAGGGTGTCTTCAGGCCGAACAGGCCGACATCCAAGCTTGACGAACCAAGGTTCAAGTAGAGTTCGACACGCTCGCGGCGAACCATCGTGCTCAGACCGACCGTCTGCAACAAGCACGGGCTGATCTTCGATCTCGAGAGGCCCACATTGCGTCTATGCGGTCGACCATCGCTCGCCTCGAGCACCAGGTATCTCGGTGGCGTGGCGCTCATGCCGCTTCCCAGGCAGCCACGACTCCATTACGTGATGAGATCGAAGTCCTTCGCCGAGATCACGACGCGACCAGCCACTCCTACGACACCCTCTACAGCCACTATACGGACGCGTATTCCCGTTTCTCCGCTGTGGCGATTGCTATGGGGCAGTCAGTAGAGTTACCGTCGCCTGTGACGTTCAAGCGTGATCGCCCTATAAGTGGAGCGGCTTCCGATCTGTCGGGTCGGTCTCAGAAGGTCCACAAAGTTACACCTGGTTCCACGGCCCCTCGCGATCACCGTTCGCGATCTCCAGCGTCGCGATCTCCATCTCCGCGATCTCCGGTTCCACAATCGCCCCTTGCGAGTCCTGCCCACTCAAAGCGAGCAAGCGCGGACGAGGTCGACCATCCTGTTGACATAGTGGACCCTGAGCTTGAGGCAGCGTTCGAGCTCGATGATGAGGACGATCTGGCCGTCTTGGCCGCGCTGTCTCGCTCTCGTTCGGAGCAACGACGGAACAGCTTGTCTGACGCCGGCTCCGCCTCCCACCCGATTGACATGAGTGGAGCTGGAGAACCAGGTGACCCGTCTGGGGGCGACAATGCGGCTAGCAATTCTTCAGGCAATTCTTCGGACTCCGAGTCCGATCGTGATGAGCCTGCTGCTAACAGTGACGCGGAGATCGACGATCGGGATGATGGTGCCGGCGAGGGTGATCTCGTAGATCTCCCCGATGACGGTGTCCGTCTGATTCCAGCTACCGCGACTGTACCTCGATCTCAGTGGATCCCAAGCTTCAGCTGTCAACGCCTTTTTCGAGAATCGGATGTCGTTCCCTAGGACAAGGATGTGATCAGCCAGCTCCAGATCTCAACTCTCCGGATTGATGACTTGAGCGATCTCCTCCTGGTCGTCTCGGAGTGGTTGTTCCCTGTCTGAGATCGTCAGCAGCGTCCCCGCACCTCAGCCTTCGAGCAGCTGATCACAGGTGCCGCCGTCAACGCGTTGATGGACACTTCCCCATAGGCCGTGTTGGCGTCGACTGAGGGTCCCTTCACCTTCATGTTGGATTTCATGCCTGAGTCCTTCTGTAAGAGCTACCTGGAGTTTGAAGAACGTCACCTCCAGGCATTGTGGGAATCGCTCCACTTCTTGCCGATCACCGGGGCTATGTGCCAGGTTGAGCCTGACTTGGCGGCGTATCATGAAGCTCGTCATCAGCGCAGAAGTCGCGCTGGCGTGGCGTGGAAGCGATTCCTTCACCAAGTGTTGCAGGTGATGTGTCTCCGTCGGTGTGATCTTGACATCCTGCTGGATCCTTTCTTCCTTCACCTCCCCAAGTCGCGGGCTCCGATCAGGTGGTTTCCCCGCTTGGAGGGAAATGCCGCAACCTTGATCGATGCTCTGGAGATCGTCGACCGCGATGTTCCGTGGCGCAACCAATTTCGTGACTGCCCTGACGATCACCCGGCGAAGCAGATTAGCCGTCTCGAGAATAAGTTCGTGCCACCCCTGCGGCGGTCGTCGTAAGTCGTTCTACACGTCGCAATTCTCTTAATACATTTCGGACTTCGATCTCGATTCCTCTTTGATCTTGATGCTTCTGATCTTCGTCCTTATCCACCCGATCTTGATACTCTCCTATGAGTCTTTTTTCATTGTCATATAATGCCTTCGGGCGCACGAGCCACGCAGGTGGCGCACGTCCTTTGATCTTGAACAGTCTGATTCCTTGACCCAAATCCCGGTAGTTGGGTCAACCGGTCAGTAGTTGACCCGAATCGAGCTCGTTGGGTCAACCGTTCATCTGTCAGATCCACGCACTTGTACACATGTACCTCTTCCTCCTGATCTTGTGACCTTCTCACAAACCCTTCATCCTTAGAGACCACCTCATCCACGACCTCCCATTCCTCCTGATCTTGTCGCCTCCCCACAGACCCTTCTTCCAACTCCTCGCAGAGTGGCATGTCCACCTGCGATCTCGCAATCTTACTGCTGCTCATGAGACTGCATGACGCTGAACCGGTTGCAGTTGGACTGCTCGCGCAGATAATCACACATCTGTGCTCCACAATTGAGATCAGCTTCATCAACCCACGTGAGCTCCTCATAGCCTTTCCAGTGCACCAAGAATTCTCGCAACAGTCGCCCATACCGCGTGCGACGACCAGATCGCATATCCACAATCTTGTCCACCTCGAATTCACCATCCTCTAGCTCGTTCTCCCAACTGTCCTCAGACAGCAGCGCTTCGTCAAAGTCGAATCGATCTTGATCTCGGACGACTAGATCCATTCGTGGGCGGTCGGGGAACCGTCGGAGCAACTTCAGCTTCGACACATGCACCACTGGGAACAACCGGTACTCTGTCCCAGTTATTTCGAGTCGAACAGCGTACTCGTCCACCATCTCCACCACTCTGAACGGCCCATGCCACATATGCGCCAACTTGCGTGCGTAACCTTCCTTCACCTTGTCGAGGTATTGCCAGACTTGAGAACCGGTTTGGACCTCATGCGGACGTACGTCGTGGTTGTGTCGGTCAGCTCGATCCTGGATGGTTTCTCTCAATTGGTCGTTCACTTGCTTCCGCGCTTGTTGATAGAGTTTCTGGATGTGGTATCGCCATCTCCTCGGGTCACGATCTCGGTGACGCGTCGATCCCAGTGGTATCATCGCTTCCAGTGTAGATCGCGGGTCCCAGCCATGAGCCAGATAGAAGGGTGTATTTCCACGCACTCGATCTTGAGCGGTGTTGATGGCGAACGTCAGGCATTCCGCATACTCCTCACAATCCTTATGGTCTACATCTGCGACGTACATCTTTAACGCCCGAGCTAGTGTCTGCACCATCCGCTCAGCCGTTCCGTTGGCCTGTGGGCGGTACGCCATCGTTGCGTGCTGTTTTTGGCCGACAATCTTATTGAACGATCTAAAGAAGTTCGACATAAACCCGGGTTCTCGATCATGGCGGATTGCTTCACTCGCGCCGAAACGTCGGAAAACGCACTCTTCCTAGTTCTCCGCAATTGTCTGTGCCGTCCTGGAGGCGCTAGCTTTGGCGATTACAAATCCGGTGAAGAGGTTGACCCAGATCAGCAACTCGGTATTGCCCTTATGAGATCGAGGTAACGATGGGATGTGATCCATCGCGATGATCTGAAACGGGTAGGCCGCCTGCAAATTACCCGGTGATTCGCCTCGGATAACAGGTCTTCCCTTCCCCGTCTCACAATCCACATATCGCCTCACATATCGCTGCACTCTAAAGATTCCTCTCCAGTGAAAATGTGCTCACAGTCGCTGGTAAGTCCGTCCGACTACTTGATGTCCTCCTTCCAAGCTGACGTGGTAATGATGCAGGAAATCCTTCTGCAGGGTCTCCGGGACGACCAATCGAGCGATAAGATCACGATCTTGACGCGACTGCGTTGATGGCGGGCAGTAGAAAAGCAACCCATCTTCGTCGATTTCATAGTCTTCCGCGATCTTGACGCAGGTTTTTGCTTCTGTCGAGCTGAGATCTTGTACGTCCCCTCGCAGGTAGTTCTTGAGATCGCCAATCCATTTTTCTTCGTTGTGCGCTCGAAGAACACGTTCGGCCCTCAACTGCTGGACGATCTCCTCATTCAGGACTTCGGGACTGCGTCGCTTGCGTGATCTGGTTACAGCCGAGATCTTCATGGTAGAATTCCTCGTTTGTGGAACCAGCAACTTGCTCTGTCAATTTAGTGTCCTCAAATCTTGGCGCTCGATCTCAGTCGTAACCACGTCACCCCCTTCACGTTGGAGCGCCGCACCGGCTAGTCGGTCGGCACTTTGGTTCCAGTCTCTCTTCATTTGGAGGAACTCGTGGCGCGGCCAAGATCGCAGACGTTCCATCGCTCTCTCACGCAACAAGTTTAGCCCTGGTGCTTTACACTCGATTTCGCCGCGCATTTGTCGAATCACCAAATTTGAATGTCCACATATAATCAGCCGTCCCCTGTCCAAGTTGGACAGGAGATCGAAACACAGGAGCAAACTCCGCCTCATTTACGGTAAGATTGACCTTGTACTCAGACGTGGCCAAGATCACTGTCCATTCTGGTAGACACCACACAATTGCTCCATACACTCCTCCACCTCGCTTCGCACGTGCCGATCCGTCCAAACTTACTACAAACAGCTTTGCTTCGGGTTCCACCGTGGGAGGGGGCATCGAGATCACTTGACGAGGTTCCTTTCGTGGTGCGATCGCCGTCAAGATCGCGTCAACTTCTTCTCGGGGAGTGATGCTTGCCGCTACCACACCCAAGATTTCATCCTCGCCCTTCGTGCACTTGACGATCTCCAACGTCCAGCTAGAAAGAAGTGCGGCCCACCTGCCCAAGCATCCCTGCAAGCCCGATGATTGAACCAGCCAGGCTAACGTGGAATGCCGAGTTAACACCTTGATTGGTCGGGTCACCAGTTGGGTGTAACATGAATTCAGCATCCTGAGCAGCGCCAGCACTTCTTTGTTCACGATACCGTAATTGATCTCGTTAGGCTTCAACGTGCGACTGGTAAATGTCACCGGCTTGTATATCCCGTCATGCTCCTGCACCAAAGCTGCCGAGATCGCCCACTTACTCGCGTAGACTATGATCACCGGTCGTCGGTGGGTCGAAGTGTTGAAGGATAGGTGCTGTAGCAATTATATTCTTCAGGGTAGCAATTGCCACACCCACCCGGTCCCATTTCCCTCTTCGTTGGGTTGAGCTTCGTCTTTGTTTCCCAGATCGCGCCTGGGCGCCTTCAGGTCACGCTTGGATTTCCTCGAGATCTCGTAAAAGTCGGCCTCCCGGAGTTCATATAAGACCGACGCGTCGATCGCTAGATCTTCAATGAAGCGGCTGTAATAGTTGAGGCTGCCCAAGAAAGACTGCATCGATCTCAATGTTGTGGGGAACGGTAGATCAACCAACGACGACAGGTCCTTCGGGTGAGCCTCCAAACCCTCGATCGGTATTTGATGTCCGAGGTAGTCCACTTTTCGCAAGCCCCAAAAGCTCTTGGCGACGCTGATCGACAAATTCCACTGATCGCACGCGTCCAGCAACTTGTCGACCTTGGCACATAATTTATCCCACGTATTGGACGTCACCAGGATATCGTCGATATAAGATCGGCGACCGATAACAGACGATTCCTTCTCCGTGTCTGACACTCCCTCCTTGAACAGGTCGATCTGGCGAGGACGGCCAGGGTCGTTCGTAATCTTGAGGAAGCCGTACAGAGCGTTATCCAACAGTCTCTGGTAGATCTGCGGCGCGTTCTTCAATCCGAAGGCCATTCGGTTCCACTCAAACAGGCCAAACGGAGTAATGAACGCTGAGGTCGCGCGGGCCCGATCCGTCATAGACACGACCCAAAACCCACTGGCCATGTCTAGTGAACAGTACCAAAACATCTTGTCGAGATCGTCGAGCAGATCGATGATCAGCGGCATGGGGTACACCATCAGTCGCGTCAGGCTGTTGACCAACCGATAATCGATGCATATCCTGATGTCAATTCCGCTCATCTTGATGATGATCACAATCGGTGAGACCCAGGGTGAAGTTGAGTGTCGGGTGATCTCCGCAGACAGCAGGCCCTTGATCAGCTGAAACAATTTTTCGCGGAACTGCAGGACGACTTTTCGCACCCGCTGGGAGACGGGTTTAGCACATTCCACGTCTATGTCGCATATCGCTCCTTTCGCAGCTGGCGGTAAGGCGTTACCTTTCCCAATTAAGAGATGTCGGCGACGCCAGATAATCTGTCGTAGTCGTTCAATCTCCTCCGGCGTGTTGTCGCTGAGATCACCTACCTGAATGTCTTCTATCTTGGCTTCCTCTGTCATTGCCGTAATTTCTGGTAACACTGCCATCTGCCCTTCGACGTCTTCAGTGAACAACTCCCTTCCTTCCTTGAAGCATACTTGCTCATCTTCGACAGAATACACCGGCCTTGAATGTGTGCATGTCCCGTAATCCGTCGCGGGTGCATGTTTACTCCCCGAGTAATCCTTGGTGGGTGTATGTTTACGCTTCTCGAGATCATGATCTGGGGTCACTAGATCTTTTGCGTTGTCGCCTCTGTCAACGTGCGACACATCCTCACCTGACATATATGCGTCCCTTCTCTTAACTGGCGACGAGTCACAGTCCTGCCGCAATCCTTCTGCCTTTCCGATATCCGGTAAATCCGCATCTTGATCTCTGCAATCGGCAGTATGCATCACCTTTTCTGCACCGCCGACTGGATTCTTGGTACACTCATCAGAGTTGACGCGCCCTCTCTCAGCTGGCAACCGGTCGGAATCTCGACAGTTTTCTTCCACCCTCGGGATGTCCGTTCGCAGAGCTCGTCGGTCGCATTTGACGTCGATCCTCTCCTCATCGCTCTCTGCAGTCACCACTGCCAGCACCGGCTGGCTCAGCGGCCGAGGCAAGACCGCCGTGGGTGCCTTGTACTGCGGTCGTTCGACGGCGGGCCCTTGGGGTTCTGCAGCAGCTTGGAGGTCGTCATCTTCGTCGGTGGTCGCCTGGTACGCGAGGTTCTGCTATTCGGCGTACTTCCGCGACCCTACGGAGGCGTATCCCGGTAAACGTGGTACGCGATCTCCAGCCAGCCACATCCCGATATGCGTGCTCTGACCTAGCACTAACTTGCGACTGCTCACGTTTGTCAACTCCAGATAGAGCGTCCTGTCTGGGCAAGTCGTTAGTGTAGGCATACATCGGTCCCCACGGGTCAACCACACCTTCTGTCGCTCGGTTTTGTTCGGATGTAGCTTCACTTCCAACGATCTCCCGACCTCGATGTAGAGAGCTTCCCTCAAGATCACCGGCTTAACGCGATCCCCATAGAGCGGACGCCTGCCGGACAGTTGGATACGCACTTCATCGGGAATACAAATCGTGCCGTCAGCGAGATCAAGGCGAATTCCAGCGGGGGCCATGAAGTCCATACCGATAATTACGTCTTGTCCACTGGTAGGTGGGCCCACCCACGCATCGAAAAAGTAGATCAATGATCCAGCGAGAGTGATCTTAAGTCTGGTACGCCCATCCGCAATATATGGAGTTTTCCCAACACCTTCACGCTCCAATGTCTGACTTTCGTCAATGTAGCACCCAACCTTACGACCAAATGCGGTGTCGATGATAGACACCTCGGCGCCACTGTCAAACAGCATGGTTGCTTTTTCGTTGTTGATCTTCCCCATGGCTTTCGCTTGTTTGAACTTCTTGTCAGGCACGTGGTACTTCCAGTAACCACGCGACCCTCCTGGCAAAATGTCCAAAGCCATCATCACCTTCGATCTTGAATATTCATCGATCTTGTGAAGACTTGATACGGCGGAGGGTAGGTTTTCCATGAAGATCACATGTATTGTCGCTCGGGTTCATCAGCTTGCTAACTGTTGACTCCTCTTATTTTTCGACATATGCATAGACACAATATCTAGAACGCTCGTCTCGTACCGGGTTCAAAACCGGCGAGCGTCCTAGTTTAACATCTTTTCGGCCGTTTCCGGCAGCATGCCTGCGTGCTTGGTGGGGTTGAACCACTGACGGATCAAGTTGTAAAACTCTTCCATCGGGCACTTGTCGGCATCGTGGATTTCCCGCACGCCTTGCACACGAAGAAGCAGCGCTCAGACGGATGCCCTCTCTTGCCGCACTTCTCGCAGGTCAAGCGTCCCCAGCACCCAAGGTCGGTGTGTTTGCGCGATCCGCAGTGAAAACAGCGTTTGGGTGGCGTCCCTTCATCTGTCGATCTCGGGTGGCGATCACGAGTCGCGTAACTTGAACGCTCACGATCTTGATCCGGCGGTCCCCGATCTTGCGGCTCTCCACGACCTCCAGTCGCTGCCAAGTATACCTTGCGCAATCCGGCTTCGCCATCGGACCCGCTTAACACAGCTTCAGATTCGCTGCTGTCGTTGGCCACGTGGATCGCTCGGACAGCTCTAGTGGCCGAGGGGCCGGCTGCACCTGGGGTCTTTGATCTAGATTTGATTGATCCATAGACCGTCTTGGTCTGCCGCGCCTTCGCACGTTGTCGAGATCGCAGTGTATCTTCCAGGGTATCAGCGTCTGGAATCCGCAGCAGCGCCAGGTGGTCAGCCAGATCGCGGTCATCGAGAGTCTCGATGAAGTGATCGACATGCTCGCGGCGGACTTCCGGAGATCCATCTCTGACCTGGAGCCGCGTGCGTAGGCCAGCCACATTGAGACGATGCAAGTACTCCAGAGGTGTCTCATCCGAACGTTTCTTGGCGTGGTAATACTGTCTCGCAACAGATACACCATGACCACAGTACTGCTTCTGGAAGCTCTGGAGCAAGTCCTTCCAAGTGCTGCGCGTCGTGCGACTTTGTTGTCGGTACCAGTTTCGGGCTGGTTCGGTGAGAAGATCGCCGAAAACCAAGCACTTCTCTTCATCGGGTGCTTGATCTCGGATAAATGCTGATTTCACCTTGCCGAGCCAAGATCGAGCTCGATCTTCGTCAGCATTTTTTTCGGCGAACGCCTTCGGCTCCAACATCGCCGATACACGGATGCGAGGAGCAGGTGTCGGTTTTCCGGCAGTCGCCGTCGAGGCCACTACTGCTGGTGCGGTCGTGTCAAGATCAAGATCGTTGGGATCATACTCCCATGGCGAGGAGTGGTGGTCTGGTGACCCAACCGACTCCATTTCCACATCTTGATCTCCAGTCGGCCTTGTACTTCGAGGGTTGGGAGGCGACTGTTGCTCTTTCAGAAAGCGTCCCATCGCCGCTTGGAAATATGACTCCAGCCTCTCAGGCGAGTGGCTCGTCGGGCTTGCTGCTGCAATCTTCGTCTCGTGGATAGAAGCTTCAGAGGCTTGCTCGGCGCGTAGAGCTCGATCTCGCAACATGGCTGCGCCGGACGGTCCCAGTGTCATTCGTGGTGGGTCGCCTGCGCTGACCGTGTCCACTTCTTCGGTTGCTGATTCGTAATGCGATGACGTTCCTGTCTGATCATCCGGAGTCAGCGTCGGGTGTGATGTCGCGATTCCCAGTGCTGGTTTCGATCTCGCGATCTTATTGGGTGGCTGGCTAAGCCTACCAACCATCTGCTTCAGCGTCGTGAAGAGCGTTTGGAGCGCATGCTTAATCACGCATAGCTTAAGATCAAAGAGATCCTCGGCTTCAAAAGCACCGACGACGATCCCCGATTCTTCCAGAAGTTGGAGCAGCGCCTTCACTGCTTCCAGTTTGTTTGATCCGGCGGCCAGTTCCGACGCGGGGCCCTTGAGATCACCGAGGAACTTCGGACGAAGGATCATCATCACGGGGTTCTGCATCAGGAAATCGTTAAGGTCCTTCCTGTAGTACGCGTCTTCCAGCGATTTATCGGTCCAGACTGGCGCAGGATCATCGCGATCTTCGATATCGGAGTCCGGGGCCTTCATCTTCTTCTGCGAGGACTTCGATCTCGCCGATTACTTTTTTGCTCTCGATCTTGGGCCAGGAGGTTGGGTGGATGAAGCACCTTCAGCTTTCGCTGGTGGTCCTTCATCCGACGGGTCTCGATTCGCGTCGAGGCCCGCGGGGTCCCCGAAGGGACCTGGGGAGGAGGTTGAGGTTTATCTTCGTAGTTCGTCGCCGGACCTTCCTCTGTTCCGTCGGTAGAGCTCTTCCCAAAACTCTGCTGATCCGCGGATCAACCTTGATTTAGCGGCGTCGTCAGTGATCCGATCTCCGTCGATGCTTGCTTCCCTGGTCCATTCCCAGCTTGCGCTTCCTCTTCAGGGGACTCACGGTGAAATCCCGAGTCACCCAAAGATCCGGGCACACGCACCATTGTGGTGTAGTGGGTCTGCGCAATTTTAAGATCGCAGGTCCCGCTCACACACGGCGCCCGAACTGCCGACTAACGGAGGTGGTACTCCGATATCCGTGGGATTGTTGAACCTTGCTCACCTTGTGTNGAATTCCTTGCGGTCCGGGGCTTGCGATGTAGAAGGCAAATTTGACTCTGAATTAAATGTTACTAGATCCTACAACATGTCTTGAGTTTTCCTACGTTCCCTTGTGGGTCCTGTACGCTCTCTCCGACTTCTTTAAACTTCTGCTGTTGTGCCGGCTCTTTCCTGAATGTTTGCGCCACCTGTGGGGCCGGGATGGCGAGACTTATCTTGAGATCGTGAGGTCTCGAGATCGTACGATTATAATCGCAGGGTCAAGATTACTCGCCCGCCAAAATCGATACCCATCAACTTGGTTGACTTGGTCCAACGTCGCACTGGCGTTCTCTTCTTGGTCCCTCTTGTGGGTGTCACTCTTTCGAAGATTGACTTTTGTCGAT
>LGSN01001242.1:0-11242 GCA_001314375.1 Phytophthora podocarpi
CCGCATACATTTAGAGATCTCATGGGTAGAAAGAAACATATTTCTACCCAATTAGAATCGTAGGGTTCTGCCGACCACCCGTCGGCAAACCCCTATTACATAGTATGACTTTTAGGAGGTAACTTCATGACAAATAAGCAAACAAAATACAGTTCTCAATTTCACCTAAATTGTTAATTATTAGGTTTAATCTAGTCTTAATTATACTTGTGAGACGCAAGTATAATAAAGTTAAGTCTAAGAAACCTACGCTTCCTCATACACGTGCGCTCACGTGTAAGCTTAAGTATTGGGCTAAGTAGGCCCATTACACAATCGACCGGGGCAATGGCCACGGGTTCAAGTGCGGTACAACGTACCTGAGGAACCCTTCATGGAACCGCCCTCTGGTAGACGTTCCCTCCGCCCAATCCCAGCCAAAAAAACCGTTCACATCCAGCGCCACCATGATAGACAATCTTCTTCCTCTGCGAAACGGTAACTTCACGACGGCCTTGGTGTTGCGTCTCGACCAACCGTACCTACGGTAGGCATGATGCCCGCCCTTTGCCGTCTCGTCGAGGAAGACGAGTTGCTCAGCAAACGAGTAAATGGGTCACAACTTAGCGCGAAATACTTCGATCCCAGCCGGCACTGCTTCTCGCGCTGGTTTAGACAGCACTTTCCGACTCAAATTCAGGTCGAAATTCAGCACGCGACAGATTGTAGAAATCGAAACGTTGGGCAGCTCCGGGAAAAGCAACACTATCTGGTCAAGCAATTCTTCGTTGTAGAAAGTAGGATGGTCTTGAACGTAAACCTTCACGGCTTGCAGCATCTCATCCGGCCAGCGTTGATGCCGCTTATGCTCTGCCTTGTCGTTGACGATGTCGTCGCGAAGAAAGAGGCTGAACCAGCGGCGATTCGTCCTTAGCTTAGGACGAAGGAGCTCGGATAAATGCGCAACGGGGACGTCGTACACGTGGAGGAGAGCTACCGCGCGCCTGCGGAAGTCGTCGTGATAGGTCATGCGTTTGCAAAATGAATGAACAGCTACGTGGGCGCTCGGCGGGTGCTGAAACTACTGTCCATTCATTTTTGCGCAATTGAAGCGGCAAAACGGAATTTTATTTGCCAACCCAGACCCCGGAGCCTCGCAGTTCGTTTAAAATCGGTCCCATTATATCTGTAAACCATACCATCCCTACAAATCGGATCCCCGAAATCCGATTTTAGGGCATGTATTTTGCCAAAACGGCTGCAAATCACAATATATGCATGTTACGTAATTCAGGTTGCTTCAGCGTTTTGAAAGCGCGTATCAAGACGTATCTCGCCCTTAGTCATGATCAGATGTTCAACGTGCCGTATGGGCAAAAGACCGAGCTGCGGATGCAGCTTCTGCAAAGGGAAGCTGTGCGCGGTACGCCCTGCATGGATCTACGTTTGGTGAACAATATGGCTCGCCATTGTGAGCTCTCCATCACGGCGGCTATTCGCAGCGAGTCCATGGAGTACGGGACGTAACCGGTTTGCTCTGGACTAAATGCACATTGGCCTGCAGTAATTGTTGACATTACGTTTTGAAAACAATATTTCAAAGTTTTGGCACATTCCATTTTGCTTTACACTACTGCCGACTTGGAGCGGCAAATGTGTACTGTTCAAAAATTATACCACGGAATAGAGGAGATAACGGCTAGAACTGATAAACATGTCTATAGAGCCTGGTTCAATTTCGTTCAGCAACTCGCGATTGGCAAGCAAACGCGTCGATGACCAAGCTATCACTGCCAACATTTTTTACACGAAGCCCAGGCCAGTCAGCAGACGGAAGATGATCTGCATCAACGATTGCTCGCAGTTGGGTCTGTTCCTGGGATAGGCGTGCCAGCCAATCACGACTGTCGCTGCCATTACTATTGAGGATTAACTACAGCTTTTGTTAGCCATGTGGTCAGCTCTTCTAGCCAATCTCGTCATCCAGCGCGCCTATTATATTAACTCTGAAAGTCCGAGGGAACCAGTTCATAAAACGCAGTTTTTCGGAGGGAGGTCCAAATTTAAATTTGCCGATTTGGTGATACTGGCAAGCGTTGATATATGCGGTAAAACGGCTGTATTAGCTCTAATCGGCCTATCTGCGCGCCTATTAAGAAGAATTCCCACTTTCTGCTGGGCAATGCGCGTTGTGCTGCGTTTATAAATCCACCAAGCTTTCTGTACCCTTTCTCTACTCAGAATTATAATCCGTTTATGTCTAATTAAAGGTTTACGCAAGCGGACGTTTGAGCAGTTATCATAATAAAACGTAGTTTCAAGACGGACACAGTAAAACGGGAGAATTGGGTCTACAGTTCTGCTTAAATTTCGTCTAGTTAATTCGGACTTTTAAAGTTAGTAGTTGCAATCTACTAAGATTAACTTACGTCCGACAACGCTGGGCCTCATCTTTTTTCCATCTATCATTCAATAATACAAAACGTCGTAATCCACGGCTCGTCTGGCCTTCTCGCCCCGGCGTAACTGAGATGATGCAGGGCGCGTCACGATGCACTGGCTTCGCCTCGTAACAGTCATTTAGACAATTTAGGCTAGAAGGCAGTGCGTACTTAATTGAAGGAAACACGTAAACGCGTGTGTGCCGAGGCAGAACGCCACGACAGGCAGCAGAGGTGACCCGGCCCAGGTTGGAGAGGTACACTTGCTTCGCAGGTGGCAAAGTGAGCGTGTGCCTCTCCGTACCGGATACACTAATGCACCAGCAGTATGTTATTGTAGCATACGGATAGCAATATAAATATGCTAAATCTAAGTCATATATATCATCCTTTGTGCGATTGTCTTGTTCAACACGACGTCAGCAGGAAGCACTGCACACGTGCTTTCCCATCAGCAAGTCGCATTTGCATATTGTCCCTGCATTTGTTGTGATCACGCGGTGGAGCTTCACTAAAGAGCCGGGAAGCCGCGTGTGGCAACAACACGCTAATGATGTAGTCCCTGATAGGGACTTCATGCGGTTCTGGCAGTGTCTGGACACTGCATCTGGTATCTGTCACTGGACACTGTCAGGATTGCATCTCACACTCACTCTTGAACACAGCGATCGAACGCTTTGTCAACGTGTTAATACACGTTCTCGAATATAAGAACTTGAAGAAAAAGAATTGTTGCATGTGCCCGCAGTGGCAACTGCACTCCCTCCTGCACAGCACCCACCAAGGAAACGTGTCGTGGTACAACCACGCGAGTCAGGTTCAACATGCTCGGTCTCGCAAGGCACATGTCAGCACACTCGAACAGCATCTTCAGTCATGGGACAGTCAGTGACTCCTTCGCCTCAACTTCAGTCACTGTAGTAGAAGTAGTAGTCTCACTTTCAGCAATCACAACCGGCAGCACCTTCATAACTTTTCGAAAGCGAGCAAACTTCACCGACTCCAATGCCTTTGTCATTATATCAGCGACCATGGCTTCAGTACCCCCGTGCTCAGTCACCATTCACTTTAGATCCACATTTCTTCTCACCATATGATACTTGTTTTTGTCGACGTGCTTGATTTTGGAGTGCTTGCCTGACTTCGCAGTCAACGAGATGGCGCCCTCGTTGTCACCAAACGTGAGCAGCACTACGTGTCAGTGTGTGTGTCTTTTTTAATGAATCAAAGCCTCTTTCACTGCGCTCGGACAAGGTTATTTTTGGTCAATCAAGGCCGCCTTCGCTAAGTCGGCAGTTAATGGTTGTTTTTGGTCAATCAAAATGCCATATATTCTGATCCTATTCCTAACGGACGAACGGACACACACCGTCCTCCTGTAGATAGTTCAGACTAGCGCACTGGGCGTCCGTGGCGCGGACGCTTGGGCGTGGTTGGTCCGAGTAGAGTGGACTTGCCCGCCTACGCTGCGCTATGGCGGGCTTTTGTTTTCGTCTTGTATACTATTTACTCACTGACTTACTAAACAATTTACTCACTCATTCACTGCTGAAGTGTTAGACATAAAGTATATTTTCATTGCCTACAAACCCTTCGTGTCCAAAGTTTCTCTGTAAACGATGGTTTTAGTACGTCCCCCCCCCTCATCGATAGCAGCTGGGTCTACAGCAATCTTAATCTTCCTTTTATCGAAGTCACTCTGGACAGCCCCACGTTCGATTGCCGTGTGAACACATAGCGTCATTACTCGCATCGTACCCACCAAGTACTATTATTGGTAGTACCAGGTTGAAGGCGATTCGTACCACTGTATTTAATCTTCGTCTGCGCGAGCCTGGTTACACGACAGACCCAGTATAGTAGCGTATTGGACAGTGTCGCCGCGCATGCGTCAACCAACAGTATTTTAGTGGTAGAGCACACGGCGCTTACCTGATTTAGCTCAAACCTTAGCGTTATAGTTCACATACATCGCGTGAGTTGTTGCTAAGCCCATTCGTCGACCTGTATTTTTTTTAGTACTGAAGATGCATACATGTAGCGCTCGTGTGCGAGAGGGTAGGTTCTGACGCCAAGCAAGCCGTAGACCTTCGCTTACTGATGCGTCCGTGCTGTATATCGCCAACGTCAAAATTCTATCAACAGTAACCCGGTAACCTTTACGTATTACACTCGGACAGCTTGTCCTACGAAAAGACGCGCGCACCACATATGAATCAATCGCGCTGCAAGGATATTGCGCGGAGTACACGCCGACAGTTTGTACAGCAACACCGAGCTGTGTTTCTGTGTTTTGTCAGGAGGTACCGCATCAATCTATGTTATCCCGTGCATATTGCGCTTAGTGCTTAGTGTACGCAATACGCCGTGTGTATGCCTCATGATGTTGCGTGCGCTTTCGCAGAGCGCAAATACAGTAGCAAGCGATGTAATCATGTACATGGCGTGGTCGCCACTCGTACGCTTCGGAGAAGCACCACGCGTGCCAGCGTGCTGTAAACAATTCGCACCGACCTTGCGGCCGTCGCCACAGGTACTGCTTAGTTGTGCCTTACCTGACAGTTTGTGCGTGTAGTTGCCACAAGCAGTATCTCGTACTGCATATTCTGCGCTGGACAGAGCCCATAACAGTTACATGGACATTCAGCTGTTCGTTTTCACGATATTCGCGCGCGCCACAGCTTTTAGACGGTGCTAACAGCATTGAGCATGGCAAGGATAATGTTCTCAGTCTCCATCATTATCCTGTTCACACACTGTACATCAGCGGATTGCTTAGATGACGCTGTAGCTCTGCCTCATGCAAAATACCCCGCTGTTGAAGCTTGGCGCATGCTCTGGATCAGTCGTTCGACTGGCATGTTATGAGCGCGATCCTTTATACCAGCTAACAGGCATATCGTTGCAGTGCTGCTTAGCCCAGATTGCGTGTGTGTCGGCTCTACATGCTCACACAACATTCTCAGGCACTATATTCACGGTCGCCATCATGATAGAACTGCGCACAGCAAGAAACATAGCCCTAGTATTCGCACGTGCGTGCAAACTCCGACACAACCACAACAGCTACAGGCTCGCGCGCTCGAGTATTGTTGTGTGAGAGAAGAGGTATATCGACCCATTATGCGCGTGATAATGTCAAATTGCACGCATTTGCTGCAAACTGTTCTACATCAAGGTAAAACAGGGTGTAAGCAGCGCTGCCTATTGCAAGAGGTGATAAATCTAATATTAGCCAATGACATGTCAGCACATATCTAAATTTCAACCAATAGGAACGATGTGCGATTTTGTAGTGTCGAGGTCAAAATATAATTAATAGGACGTTTGTGGACTGTTGCTCGACTGGGTTCTCCGTTTATGCAACAAAATATCTGGAGCATGTAAAGTTGAATGAGGGGATTCCACACATGAGACCGTTTCATACGAAAATATGCTACCGAACCTAAGTACGAATCGTGATTTAGGCACACCAATATAAAGCTGAGCGTCTCCCCTTTCTTGTGATGCCTTCTAACCTCCGAGAAGTTGAAAACGGACGGAGCATCGGTCGTCTGAAAAGTTGTCCATATCTGGGACAAGTTTTTCGGGAAAAAATTATAGTCTCCGTTTGCATAGTTTTGTCTGCTGCATCGATTGCGCCCATTCCCAGGTTCTAAATCGCATTCCTTTTGAATGGTCAATCTTTGAAGCCGTTTATCTCGAAAACTCTCAATGGTTCGGTAGCATCATTTTGTTTGAAACCGTCTAACATATGCATATAGGCAGCTATATCGTGCGCTATATAGACAGCGCACGTCAAGCACGTGCGGTCGTCGGTGACAATGGCGCAGTGTGAGAGTGTGAGCCGTTGGGGGTTTGGTCAATGAGAGAAGGGGGGTTCGTCACGCCCGCAGCCGGTAAATCTTACTTTTAGCCGCACGAATGGTACTCCTTAATTGTTACACTTGTGCTATTTTTTGTAATTTCGGGCATAGTTTATGCAGTCAGGAAGATGGGGAGAGTCGGCTTGATGGGTACGTAACGTATAGGAAAAGCCACTCAATTCATTGCTGACAGAAAAGGCAGTAAGGCAAGATGTGGCAGGATAGACACACACAGGTTCTGAGTTTAGTGAGCGGAAAATGTAGAGGACCTTGACAACTGTCGATTGAAACATTAGAGTGTTGGGTACTTTGCATGTAACGCCTTCACATACTTCAACGATGGTAACTGCAAATCCCCCACCTGCTGGGCTGGGTTCCCTAGTAGAGAGAGCTATAATTGTAGGCCAAAACTCTTGAAATCTCGCCAAGGCTACGATTTCTCGTCTGCGCACACGGTGCCTCGACGATAGACTGAAACTTCGATCAACACGTCTCGTGTTTGATATTAATAATACTATATAGTGCTAAAATAGAACTGCTGCCGAGCAGCACGGAAAGAATATTGACTTGAAGTCAATCCCTTACTAATGAAGCAAATGAATCTTAAGCCACAAGGGGCATTTTATTACTCATTGATCAACGATAGTCACCAAGCAGGTCGCACCTAAATGAGCATAGGAGCCACCCAAACAAACGTACATAATATAGGCATGTATGTGTCTAGGGGCACAAAACCAGTCGCATCCATGGTCGCGTGGTCTTCGATGTCCGTGGTGTATATCATTCCCGTTGCCTCCATCGTCTCCGTAGTCGACGCCATCCCTGCCACCTCCGCCGCTTCCGTGGGTTTGGCCACCTGGTCCACGATCTTCGTTTTCTCCTTAGCGTCTGTCTTCTCCGTCTTCTCAGCAGACTCTTCAACGGAAGGCGCTCACATCGCATTTTGGGTGGGCGGCATCCACCCACGAACTTCGTCGGACACTTCGCCTAGCCCCTCGAATTAAAAATGACTGGTTTTCAAAACCGAGGGGGGGTCAAGAATGTTCGGTAAATTACCGTGAAGTACAGTATCTATGCTAATAATGGCCTCTTCTTGATTGGTGTTCATTTGGCGAGGTTGTAGCGATGCTTTGTCAATATAACAGGCAGAAGAGCGACCGGGTGCTGTTAACAACCGCAGCAAGCTAGAAGCTTGATAGCATAAGAACGCTGTGTGTATCACAGCCCTTCTCGCCGATGAAAAGAGCATCTGCTCATGCGATACAAGGTGTTCTTACTAGCTGAAGGTACTCCGATGCTAGTCGACAGATGTGGATGACTTCTACACGGCTGGAAACCACAGCTCAAACACATCACTCCTTACATTCCTGTCATCATGCTCCATTTGAAGGAGGAAATTGTGGGTTCGACACTACACACAGGTTAACAACAATCAAAGCGCTTTCATCGATATCATAAAAGTATGGCAGCATCCTCACAGCGATTAGTCGTCTAGGTTGCTAAGAGGGCAACGCGCTAAAGTATATTTTCAAAACAACCCCCCCCCCCCGCAAACGTCATATAACTGCACAGATTGAACTTCAGCGGCTTTTCGAATCGCATCTAACAGAAAGAACGCGGGCGTATTCAATCACGTGGTGCCTACTGCAAGAAGTGGCGCGTAAATTACGAACACGCGTGAGGACATAAGCGTCTGCCTGTGTACATGATGACTACCATCACATCTTATGATTATGCTGTGCTGTGTCGCTGCGACATGATGTAGCGGAACATTGTGTTTTGCTGAGCGTATCCTCGTACGCAGTCTCTATCCTACTGCTACAAGTGGTTAGTTGCTCCAAATGCCGAAGAAGCGTGGCTGTCGAGGAAAGCGGTCCTCGTAACACCTCGGACCGCTACAATGCCAATACCCTGGTCGGTGCAGCAATGAAAGGGCTGTTCAAGCTAATGATGAGCGGCACTGGATTGGGATGAACATCGCAATCACCAGATGAATTGCAGTGTCATTGCTACAAAAGAGCCATGAAGACAAAGAAGCGCGCGCCATTGACGTCGCCCAGGAAGCAGACAACGCTTGAGGCATCCGCGGGCCAGACACGATTCACGCATCGGGAACAGGAGCAGATGAAGCTACCCGACGGTTTGGAATCTTGCGGATATCGAGCTGCTGCCGAGAGTCTACATACACACCTTCATGCACCGATGCCTCAGCAAGCGGCGAATGCGGGTTTGGGTCAAGTAGCTGACGACTCAGAACAAAGCCAACCATTGGCGTGCGTGTACCCTACTTCCACGCAACCTCACCAACTGGTTTACATACAGATACAGGCCGTTCCTATGGTAGTAGCGCCTCAAGCGCAACTTTATTCGACGATCTCCTGTGGTTTTGTTCCTACGGAACTTACCGCAGCGATAAAGCCGCCAGGTGATCAAGCTACTCCAGGTTGAGTAACGCAATGCCAACAGTTCCTTTGTGTCAGTCTCGCAAATACAACATGCTGCCATTCCAGTGCAGCAACCTGCGTCATGCCGTCAGTACCCGTTCCGATATCGTCCGTGGTGTTACCACGGCACTCTGTAGGAAGCCTCGCAAGCGTGGGATTGGTGCCTCAGACGGTAGTTTTAGCAAGCGGAAACAGCATGACGACGTCTACAATGGAGGCAGCCGTTAACGCGACAGGGAATGTTCCTCTTGTTGTGCAGCGTGAAGGTTCTGTCAATGGTGGCACTTGCCCTCACCTGAATGGTGCTTCAACACTCAAGGACCGTGCTTAGGAGCTGTAAGTATGCTGGTTACGATGTGCGAGCAATCTACTTCTGTCGAGACGACGCACATACACATATATATGTTGCAACTAGCTGAGCGACAACGATGTCGTGGATTCGTGGTATGTTACGGAGTAAAATCCAGGACCATGTAGTGCTTTCATTTTCAGTGGTTATAATGTATGTACGGTTGCATGTAGCTTTATTTTAGTATTTTCAAGATCTAACTAAACGGATTGTAAAACGCTCTGTACTTGTCACACTGCGCTTGCCGCGGGGAAGGCTTCGTCAACACAAACAGCATCAATCTGGGGTGCCGGCAATCACTGCTTTCTGCGAAGGATTTCGTAGAGATGTATCAAAATCTTTTGCACGGCAATTGCTTCATAGTTTACTCAGGCTATTACCTGAGCGCGACCAAAACCATCAGGACAAGAACACGTTATGTTTCGTCCCCATCACCTCATTACAACTAATTTCTAGATTACCAGCTCCGCTCCGGGGTTGTTATTGCAGCGAGTTATCACCTAACCTCGCGATAACCATTGCGTTGATGCTGCTCTTCCGCAACATTTTGCGTCTGGTTTTCGCCCTAGATGTAATGTTGAAGCTTCATCCGGATCCCATGGATCTGCTGTGTGTCCGATCATCCGATAGCATCCGATGGATAGCCGCCATAGCAGCTTAGCAACGGCATCCGAAACGCGCTTGTTCTCGCGCTGGAACGCTGCTATTTTTTCAGTTGTAACAGTGAGTTTTTCTAGCGTTAGTCTACGCGTAACGACGATCGAGTTTCGATGCTCAATGCGCGAGAAGCAACATAAGTAAATGCTATGTTCGGGATAGAATTTGAGTGAAATACGACATACGCGCAACTGAGACCCTGCAGTTTATATACAGTCAAAGCATACGCCTGTTTAAGTGGAATTCCTCTCCGTACCACGCGAAGGTCGCTAGATTCCTTTCCCCACGAAGTTTCTTTAGGAAATATGGGTATAATGTTTGGCACTCCACCAAGAAGCCACGGACCTAAATACGTATCTGTAATCTGTACGAGAACGATAAGTAAGTCGCTGCCAGACACAAAGATAAATTCATAGACCACAGCATTGGTACCATTGCACAATCCAGCAGCTTGGGCCACGTTATCCGTGAGTGTAACGGAAGCTCCAATGCACAGTTTCAGCCGGTTAGCAACCACTCTATCATGGTCAGTATTAGGAGTTTGTGCATCTTTCAAGAGGGCTCGTACAGTTCCTGCTGGAATGTCCGTTTAGTCGTTAAACGCTTTTGTTGTACGGAATGCTGTGAAGTAATGCTCACAATCGGCTTATTCGCCGAAGAAATACTTTTCTCGTTTGCGGTCGCTACGTCGATATTTTTATGGGCGATATGTTTTGCTTTACCAATCCAGTCGGGTTCGCTGGTGACCTGTAAACAACGCGTATTAAAGAGATCTATATCAGCTTGAGTTGGTGTCTTTTGTCGCAATCAACGAAGGGCACTAATTCATTCTGGGTCCAACTTTCCCCTGTTTTGACTTGTTAGCACGCAAATGTGTTTAATAATAGTCCATATCTGTCTTCCGTGCCGCTGGACCTCATTTGAAATTTTAGCTAGCGGAGTTGAGAGCGAGGTTGATACAACCAGATCGAGCTGAGCTATATCGCCGGTTAAGTAAACACCCCTACCCCCGGAATAGCTCATCCGAATTACTTGGCCAAATTTCTCTCATTCGACTGTCTATCCAATACAGCATTCCGCATGAAATCATACTGAACTCGTCTATATAACCAGATGAATGTCTTCGAATTGTTGCTGCATTTTTCTAAGTTTAGTGTTCCCATTTTGGTCTCAGTTAAGAATTTGTATGAACGGAGAATGCTGACTTTGAAAAAGTTGCGAATCCAAATGCTGCACAAAGCGTCATTCCTTTAATATTGAATGCAGCTGTACCCTGGTGGGCAAGTAATAGACCCGCTTTGATGTTCGTCGCGTCGCATCGTGATCGCCAAAACCATTGTGCACGTCTTTAACAATATGTCGTATTTGCCTAAGACACCTTCTTCTTTTATTAACATCTGGAGTGACAACATTTTCTTTGCTACCACCGGATACAGTACGTTACACTGCACCCCCTGCGCAGCACTTCCGACCAGCGCGTCAAGATTTCCGAGTTTCGACGCCAGT
>LGSN01001243.1:0-11201 GCA_001314375.1 Phytophthora podocarpi
ATCAACCGGGGACTGAGAGACATTCAAATAAACTCGAACTAACGCTTCATCTTCGACCGGACTCCAGCGACGTCCACACCCCCTTCTGCAAACATCGCGTTGAGACCGTCAGCGACCGTCGTAGCCGGATAGATAGAGCACCTTCGAAATGGCTTCTGGGAGCAGTTGCAGCAACGGCTGTTTGGATAGATCAGGTGGGCTATTCCTGCGTGGAATAGATCCCCACAGGGTAATTTACACAGTAATATAGCAATAGAGTGCCGGTTGGGTCACTCTGGGCTATTCTAACAGCACTAGCACGTAATTTACTCAGTCAAATAGCGATAGAACGTCCGATTGGAGATGCTCTTAGGCGTCGATTTGTCAGAAGCGTCACCAATTTCACCGAATCAGCGTTCCTTATTTCGAAAGCGATGTGTAAGTTGTCACCAGTAAATACTAAAATAGCTGCATTGTAAAACTTGTTTGGTAAACGATTCCACCCCTACCACGTTCTCATAAGCTCCCAAACATTAAAACAAAAACAGCACTGAGGACATCGTTTGAAGACATACCTTTTCCCGTTAATTTAAAGTAGCAATGACGTTTAGAATGTACTAAGTACGTTATTTATGTACATGCAGATGGGTTAACGCCTAAGCCAGGGAAAATATGGAATTGACAAGCCTCGCGGAGTGAAATTATCCCCGCCTTCGGGTTCCTGTGGCTTCTGGGAGCCGAAAGGTATCCCGTGCAGTCATATATTAACCGCGTTGAACGCGAAAGAAGATGGTTTGGGCGGCGCATTCCAATTGTTCGTTGCGTGCTACATGATATCGCAATACAATCAAACCAACGCCCCATTGCCCTTCCAGAAAATAACGAAAAGTGGCAGCCAAGGAACTGAAGCCCGCCTTACGAGTACCTCAAGCTGGGCGCCCGCGTAAGCGACGTATCCGACCTAAAGGATAAGGCGGGGCGATTCGAGAGATATACGCATGCAGCAATAGTGGAATTGCTGGCAGTCATAACCAAGCATCTTTCAGAGATAGCAAACATGAGCATACAGGCATGTCTATACAATCAGTAGCTAGACCCCGAAAGTATATGCGCTCAATCAATAGTTTTCTTAATACTACTACACCCTACTTTTATATGCGTTGTCATGCAGAGGGGAATTTACTAATGTACGTCCTTGAAGTACGTCTCCAGCGTGTACACCGTATCATCCAGCTGCTTGCACACGGCCAACACGCTCACGGCAAGCGGGATGTTCCACGAGCGGAAGCCGGCCTCGATGCCCATGCGCATCCGCTCCCACAGATCCGACGGGAACGACTTGTCGTACTTCTCGTACACCTTTTGTGTACTTTTGCACCAGCTTGTTCAGGTCTCTGGCCGACAGACCCACGTCGAACGGCACGTGGTGCACCTGCTTTATGCTCCGCCTCTAAGTCGTCGTGCGGCATCTTCAGCACCACGTCACTGAACAGCTGCAGCAGGCGACGGTAGCAGTCTTACGCGAATCGGTCGCCGCCGCGCTTGACCACGAACTTGACGTTCAGACCCAGGTCAGCACCATGTCCATCTACGAGATGGCCGCACCGACACCGGTAGCTACCAGCTTTCGCAGGGAGAACAACTCCTCGGAAGCACCTCCCCGGCCGTCTCAGTGGTGGCCACCTCCGTCACTTCCGTCGGGTTGTGTTGCGCTTAGGGCAGCTGGTGTCATCGAAGTCAACCAACTTCTCCAAGGTGGTCACGTTCAGTACAAGGCCGCTTGTTGGCACCGCCAGGTCGCAGCCGGGCGGGTCCAGAGCGATCACCAACGCAATGAACGACATACAGTTGTCCGACGAGGACATCTTCACATACGTGGCGTCGTTTAGCAACGACATCGAGTACAGCAGGCCAGAGTCGTTGGCACAGCACTGGAACGACTTCGACGTCAGGTCAGTCTCCACGGTCTCCTCCACGATCCTGGTCGTCTCACAAACGTCCCTCCGTGCCGAGGTGTTGGCGCGCGATTGTCATCCCTCCGTCATAGCAACTGATGAATGGGATCTCAGTATAAAAAAACTGGGTTTAGCGTAATTATGATCAGCCTAAAAGATGAACCCCGATTAAAACATTTTTCAAATCGAGTCGCCTTTGAAAGTTTCCCTAAACCCAAAGCCCCACCCCACCCCAGGCACGTTCACTCGCAGATGAAGATGTCACACAGCGGGAAAAAACTAATCTTCCAGCGTCACCTGAACGGCTCTGCGGTGAAGCATTTGGGACCTTGTTTGTGGGGAAGCAGGCAAGTGAGAGAATGCCACAAACTTCCTGCAATGCGCTGGACGTACAATCTTCTCCACCCCACGAAGGGCCGAAATCTGGGGCATCACGATACTGTGGGCATCTCCCATCAGCGATCATCTGCAGTGCAATGGCACTGAATGGGGCTTCTATTGTGGGTGAGACTTCTATTGTGGTAGTTCATTGTAAGCAGATTGTGTTGACAAGCGTTCAAAACATTTGATACCCGTTGAAAACGTTTAGAAAAGTTGACAGCCAAGGAGCAGAAGCGAATAGTGGACTTATTTGAGGAGATGGTCATCGCCCAGCAACAGAGCTGGACAGATTGGCAGCGAGTGGTACAGGACGCGTGTGTGGTGGGGTACAAATCACGACAGTCCTTGGAGTATGTGCTCATTAAATCCTTGGGGGGCTGCGCGATTCAGACTGCAATGGTGACGACTCCGGTCCTCATCCAATGAGTCCAAAAGGTAACAGGGCCAGCAGCAAACCCCCATCAAGGTGGGACTCAGTATGAACCATTTCAACTCGTTCCCACCGCGTATGACGAAGCGACCATCCTTTAGTAAACATACAGTGGCAGCATTCCGTGAAGGCACCGAAGATGAATGGCGCAAAATACAAGGAATCGTGGAAGGCACTATTCTGTGTAGACAATTTCCGCAATTCATTAACCGCATCATGTCGACCGATGATAAATTACGGCTACTGGGTACAGTGAGGGCCCAAGTGCAAGAATATCTGGGGATGGACCTGGAAGGTGAATATCCGATCAAAGAAGCCTTCCTAAGCACGAAGAGTCTACAGGAGAGTATCTCACTGGCAGTGACAGCACGGGGACCAGCAGCTCAGAGAGTCTGGGAAATGCTCACTGCGGTAAAAACGATCAGTTATAACCCGGCCAGGCACGAGATTCATTTTCATTTCTTTACTAGAGACACGGCTCGCAAATAGGAGGACCTGCAGATATCACTTCACAAAAAGGACCACACCATCCGTAACGCTCACCAACGCTGGATGAATCTAGCAGAACATAACGTCTGGGATCTCCAGTACGATGCTGGCGGTGAGTTAATTTCTTAGTCGGCTGAGTATGTGGTCATCCTTCGAAACGTAACCAGAGCTGTGGACCGTAGTCGGTTCTATACATTATTGACGAAATTACTCGGAGTACCGTTTAGGTTAGAAGATATGGACGAAGGAGGACCGAACACCAGTACGTCGACGACATGGGAACTTCGTTTTACGATGGATGGGTGCTCCCGTGCCCTAAACGGTATTGTCAGAATCATTTGGTTCAATACGGTTATAGTGATCTAACACCTGCATATGCGAGGGCGTCGGCAATGTCTACGATGTGGAAAACAGTGTCACCTAAATGAGAAGATGCCGTATGATGGTGGAAGCTTTGAAAGGACACGGAAGTTTAATGGCCTCCCAGGAAGTAATGGGTCATCTGCCTCAGGTTCCAGAGACGTTTACCAGTCTGGAGGTGCTCCGATCCACGGTACAAAAACACCGACAACGTCAACAGGACAGGGAGCCGCCGGCGGATGGGCAAACACCAATGACAGCAAACGCAGACGATCAAGGATCACAGAGCGCACCACTTCAGACGCAACGGGCCATAATTCGTCAACAGGAGACAAACACGGATGGATGGTTTGATGGCGCAAGCACAAAAAACCCTACGAGGGGTCAGCTACGTGCGTCGAGCCAATTGGTGACAGCGGACTGTACTGAACTGCAAGAGGGGGCACGGACAGGAAGAACTACCCAACCAGGCCCCCCAGAGGAGACAAAATTGGAGGGAAAGGGGGAAGTGCAGGTCGGAACACGCACAAACCCATTAACCATTGACTCATCGGATTAGCACCCTTCACAAGAAGAAAAAATCAGTTGTCGGGAGGAACCTGGAATCCCAAGGCCTTCGACGAAAGCAATCCAAAAATAACATGCCGAGTTATGATAATCGAAGAGACCGCAAAACGGGTTGTATATGCAGTCATGGACGCCATGCCTGAGCGGCAAGGAGACCTACTATGGGATGCCTACCAGTATGAGGACCCGGGACGACGGAGATAACATTGGAAACAGCCCAAGCCTATCTGAGCATCCACCCAGTGCATTCACCCGCAAGAGGAAGCTGCCAGGCGTATGCTGTAGTTCAAGCAATGGCAAATAGTAGTTTTCGTGAGTACCCGACTCAGTTGATGTGTGGCTCGCGCACAAATCGACTTCGCAGCGAAGTACCCTCACGCGATCCGGAAACATACACTGATGCGCCTAGGAAGAGGGTACGATAAAATGGATACTAGGGCGTCTGAGCTGGCATTTCGCCAATATCTAACTGACTATGGCTCGAGTCCGTCGGACCTGGATCACTTTGTGCCGAGTAGGTCGTGGGGGAAGCAACGATACGATGGCGGCATATAGTACGATGCTACAGCGGGACATCCTAGTCATCAGTCGATTGCCGAGCGCAAAGGGCTGGAGTGCAATTCACTACGAGCCCGAAACCCGGCAAGCTAAACGGCGGAACTTCACCAATTGCGACGAACGACCACTCTCAGCAAAAGGAGGCGTGGAAAAGATAGTGGAGCTCAAAAGGAGAGCTGTTAGGGTAGTCGACAAACTGCCGATCATTGTGCATAACCAAGCCGACCATTATCACGCTTACGTACATAAGCAGCGAGGGCATGCGGACGTGGGCCTGAATGCGCAGGACGGGGTGCACGAAGTGGATGTAGATATGGAAAGCAGGGATGAGGACTATGATGACGATCAGGAAGAGAAAGCAGGCCAGACGCTGGTGATCGAGGAGAAACTAAACAATCCGAATGAACGAGACGCAGACATGGAAAGTGTCAGCAGTCAAGGCAAAACTACAACCAGGTACCCAGGGGGAGATGAAGGAAAAACAGAAGACGGTGAGTCAGTAGAGTATGGGAACAATTATGGTTCCCAATCACCGTCGGATCCCGATGAATCGGATGGGGATATTGGAGAGATAGAACGGCGATTGGAGGCCTAACAATCCGCCATGCTCTTAAACAGGTAATCGAGCTGATCCTACGCGAGGGAGGGAACCGGAAATCCGAGCTGTTACATTTTCTCGTGTCAACGGTATCTCAGTTATCGTTAGAGGCTCAACAACAACTCCTCACGGCGGATCTAACCGGCTCGGAGAAATGTAAGAAAAATACGAAATCCCAGCTCCGGTGGTACTCCAGTGGCAACAACGGTTAGCAACTGACTTGGATCGTCAACAGCAGGATGATATAGAGGCGTCACCACCTCCGTCACCCTCATCGGAATCAGAATATTGTCCGTCCCCCGCGCCGAATTCCCCGGAGCAGAGACAAATTCAGCAAGGACAACCACGAAAAATTCTTCAAAGACCAGCCAAACCGCCGCTACTTCAAACACGGGCTCATGTAGCAACACCGGTGGACAGGAAAGAGGAAGATGGGAGAGTGGCGAACGCAAACAACTGAGCAGTCTCCCACAAAAAGCGAAGTAGTATTGACCCCTCGAAAAATTTACTGGCGGAATCTGACGAAATGGTGAGTCCGAGGAGACAGGCGCAACGAGCTACTTGTCGTCACTGGTCGAGTTGGCCAATTTATTGGGGAGCTTTAGCGAGTGTGTGGTATGAAAAGTCACGAAAACCCTTTCCGGAGGTAGGCGCCTTAGCGGAAATTTAGGGAACAAGCAGCGACAACCGAGCAGACAACTCTTTTGCACATGCTCCAATAATTTAGGTCGCCCCACAGAATCCTGCAACACATGCCGCCAACAGCCATCGTAGCCCTGACGGAACGTTGGCGGATCGAGTACTGGAAATCGGCTGTTGAGATCGGGACAGCGGACCAAAACGCTTCCCCCACACGGGTAGCGACGTGGAGACAACGAGTGGAGGAAATTCCGGCTTCCAAAGTGCATCTCAAATCAGCACTGATAAATAGTACAGAGGAATGGGTAGTTGAGCACGCGGAGAAGTACGGACGCAACTCAGTTCTCAGACTTTGCGCTCCTCAGCGGATGCTCCGACTGGGGCACTACCTGCTCACCGCGTTCATCTTTGCTCAGAAAATTGCGGCATTGACAGGAGTCGTAATAGCGGAAGCGGATACAGTCGTCGAGCGGCATCTCCAGGCTCTCTGATCACTCCCGGAATATCATAGTAGCTACCTAGCCATGGCCAAACAACAGTCCAGCCAATGGGACAGTTGGGGGCGCTACATGGAATCTGCGGTAGACGCTGAGATGGGGCAACAGGCAATTCAAGGTGGGGATCATTCCTTACTGTCTCAGTACTAAAGGCATTTCGCAGTCTATGATTGCACGGGTCATCGGGGAGGTGGACGTACCGAAAAGAGACCCGTTTAGCCAACCAGTTATATCGGACATACAGGATTATCATGCAGACTAGAAAGCGGACCTCCGACCAACTCCGACCTACGGATCGTCTCTCAGAATGTGAGAGGATTCAAGGCCAAGGACAGATGGGAGTGGTTATCAGCATGGCGGAACATACCAAAGATCGACCGACCAGCAATGATTTTGCTGCAAGAGACTCATGTGTGATCTAAGGCAGAACAAATTTTTTTAGAAAAATGGTGGAATTGGATGTGGGGCCACTCAAGCGGAAACACTTCGCTATCGTATTGGAGTGTTGCAGCATCTAAACAAGAAGGGGTGGCGTTGTTAGGCTTCCCAGAATACAAGCAATTCGTCAAACCGTGGAATAAACACATGTGGACAACACGGACAATTGGAGTGCAGTTTAAGGACATTCACGTTCTCAATGTGTATGCGCCGGCGGCCTCGAAAGCCGAGCGGGACAAAAACAATTCAAGACTCTAAGAGTGGAAGGTGACGCAAGTTGCTTATCTCATATTAGCAGTGGATTTCAACTGTGTGAAGGTACCACTACTGGAAAGACTGGGAGATGTGAGATCTGAAACGACTGAGAGCGAAAGTTTGACGCGACTGGTCCAGACCGCTCGTCTCACAGATGCTAGGACGTAATTAGGGTCTGCACTCCATGACCTAGATTTAAGTCCGATAGAAAATTGCACCCATTGGCAAGGCGAAACTGCAAGCCGCCTTGACCGATTTTATTTACCGGATAGGCGAAGCTGGTGGCTACAATGGCTACAAGTGCAGTTACCACCAGTCACGTCGGATCACGATGAAGTGACGTTGCAGCTGAGAGGACCAACCACCAATTAGCAAAAACGTCACGTTATCAAACGCGTGGGATATCTGGTGCAAGGTGACCATTCAGGACGATTAATTGAAGAGAACCTCAAGGAACTAAATAGCAAACCGCCGCCGTAACCTCATGACCCTGGTCCGCTCAGCTGAGATGCTGGGTCAACAGTGTCGGAAGGCTACCAAATTGATCACCAAGCGCGATGCGAGACGACGACGGGGAAAAACAGTCAAACCCAAAGGCAACTTCGTGAAAATGTGTCTTCAAGAGTGCAACTCCTTCAGCCCCTAGTCGGAGACATTAGAGAGCGTAATGCGGCACGTTTCGGCACCAGGCTGGAGCGTACCACCGGCAGACGTCAGGTGGCTCTACAAAAGGACTGCGGTATGGGAGCGCGATAAAAAAAAACAGTCTCCACTATAGAACCCCCGTCGGGATGACATTTGAAGAGAAGACCTCGATCCCAGCCCAACTCGCCAAAGTGTGGGCAACTATTATGGGAAAGAGGCACAGTACCCTTAATAAGGATCAGATGAAAGCAGCGGTAGAAAATTTTGCAGCAATATTACCGGAACGAAGGGTACGGGACGAAGGCAATAAACGGCTGATGGCTCCAATACGGGAAGATGATATTCTCGCAGCGGTGGCAGATCTACAATGGCGCAAAGCATCGGGAGCCGGTGGGCTGAACAACGACTTTTACATTGATCTCGCAGGTGCAACGGTACCGCGACTGGTTGATGTCTGTAACGAGATGTTACAAGGACGCTCACCCCCGACTTCCTTCCTACAAGCGATTATAGTACCATTGAGGAAAAAAGGAGACTCACTGAACGCTTTGGATTATCGACCAATTTCTCTCCTCCAAACGAGTTACAGGATCTTTGCAAAAATATTAGCAACCAGGTTGCAGCGATTCTTGGGCGGATGGTGGGCAAGGATTTGTCCTTGGTAGACAAATGGATAAATCTGGCAATGATGTTAGCGCACCCAGAAACAGCCATCGACGATGTCCTCCAATCGGTACCAGAGAGCGCTGGTATTCTCCTCCTAAACTTTGCGAAAGCATACGACACAGTGGGTCGCGGATACATGCTGGAGGTGTTGCGCCAATTTGGATTTGCCCTCGAGTTTGTGGAGCTGATGGAGCGCATGCACAAGCAAACTACAGCGCAAATTCTCGTCAAAGGAGAATTGTCACAGCCAATGGAAGTCAAATTGAGGATCCGGCAGGGTTGTCCGCTAGCCCCACTTATTTTTATCCTGGCGGCGGAAGTATTGGCATTAGCCCTTACTCAAGATCCAGACACCCGAGGCTTGATGATACCAGCAGCAAAACCAGAGCAGAAATACAAGTTATCCGCTTTTGTAGACGATTCCACACTATTTCTGGAAAGTAATAGTGATTCATCCCGCGCTCTCAACACTGTAAGGAGTTTGGAAGGATATCCGGACTCCAGGCACAACCGACAAAGAGCAAGTACATATTTTTGAACAAGGCGATTCAACAGAGGCAGTGGTGTGGCATCCCTGTTCTCCCACAAGGGCACGCCGTCAGGTACCTGGGGTACGAAGAGCTGGGGGACCTTCGGAAGATCAACTGGGCAATACGAATAAGAAATATCTGAAGACGCAGGGCGACAGCGGAACTGGCGGTCACGACGGTGCGGGACCGAGTGGGCCTACTGAATGCGATAGTACTGCCATCCGTCCTGTTCACGGCGAAGGTGTTTCCACCGACGGCAACTGTTCAGACTCAATTGGTAAATTTGCAGAAGAGGTTATTGTGGCACTATCAGCTAACGGATGATCCGTGCCGACATAAAATGTCGCCAGATCTTGTTTTTATTCCGCGGCAGGCTGGAGGCCTGAGGCTCGTCACCATACCGGTCGCAACACAGGCACAAAGGGTGAAAGTGGTCATGCAATGGCGCATGGGTAGAGGGATATCTACCAAGGTGCGTGGCGATTTTGGATAGGTCTGGAATGGCATTATCCAGGCATAATACCTCGTCAGGCACGACAGCGCAGTGTGCCGAATCACTGGACAAGTCGGAGGCGGCAGACTGAGATGGAACTGAGTGAGCGCTTAGCCCCTTCCTCAGATGAGCCAGCAGCACGGAGAAACCAACTAACGAGGCATTCACCCAGGTTGGCAGCTCAGGCGGTGAGCAGAAGAGGAAGTTCCACGAGGCAACCTAGCTCCCGAGAGACGCTAACCGTGCAAGTTGATATTGACTCGATTCCTCATCCCAAACCCCCTCCCGAAGCGGTTATCGCGTTTTGGGGTGCCTTCACATGGGCGGTCAACCCGCAGTAACGCGCCGCGACTAGCTCTACGGAAATAGGACCGGATCGCAGTAGTATCGATTGTCAGTCTGGCCATCACTCGGAAAGACAAAACCAGCTACACGGTACAGGTGCTGACTGCACGGTAGTACAGGGTCACACGGTAGCTAAACTAGAACGCTGACTGGTTGCCAACCTCCTTATTTCGCCGAGGCTGAAGGTGGGGGAGCAATTGGGACTTAACCACCCGCTTCAGTTGAGAAGAGCGCCTAAGTTGAGGACGGAATATGAGTGGGAGATCGCTGGCAGTCACGACATCATCGGAACATCCTCTAACAGCGCCTCAATGATCACTCTGAGGGGCGTTCTTAACGTGGGTGAAGCGTTCATCGGCGTTTGGACCGTTGTGGGTAGGGCTGTAGAAGTGTTCACCCATGATGAGAACAAAAGGAGAACCATTCTCCGAGAGACCAACATGGACTTCAGTGATTTCAGTGATACCAGCGACTCTAGCGACTCCGAGGATTCCAGCGACGATTTCCTGCTTGAAGGCGCGGCTGTTTGCTTTTCAGCAGCTGCAGCTGAGCTCGAAGCTAGAGAGACGTTATACTGTCGGCCACGGCTAATATGGAGCGAGCATGTGCAAGATTTGCGGCGCCGACAGAAGTTTAACCGAACGTATCGAATGGATGAGGATCATTTTGAACGCTTACTGGAGTTGTTGCGTCCAGGCCTTTCAGCTGACGGCGTGATGTCTACGATAAGAACGGGAAAGGCTCCTATCTCAGAGGAAGTCGTTCTGCACTGCACCCTTCGGTATTTCGCTTGCGGCTCATACCTTGATATTCACGACCTGGCACACATACGTGCACCATCGTTCTATAGGTGTTTACATCGAGGTATATCTGTGATACTAGGCTGCTCTCGGTTGGCAATAAAGCTTCCTACAACATGAAGTGAGATTAACAAAGGTGCTGGCGCTTTCAAACGCGATAGTGCTGAAGGCGTGCTGGATGGTTGTGTGGGTTGCATCGATGGTGTACTTATCAAGATCAAGACGCCCACGCGCGAGGAGGCTGGCAATGTTCGTTCCTATTTCTCGGGTCATTACTACCACATGGGTCTCAACACTCATGCCGTCTGCTATAGCTCGAGTCGCTATATCTATTTTGCTGTTGCTGCCCCTGGTGGATCTAGCGACGTACGCGCTTTGGCAAGAACGGAATTGGCGGCATACGTTAACACACTCGGTGACAATCCATATATTGTTGGAGATGGGGCTTACGTTCCTTCGGAGCACATACTCACTCCATTTGGTGGGACCAAAAAGCTGAGCACGGCGCATGAGAGGTAGGCCCCCACTGTGAAGTTTTCATTCAGACCCGAAGCCACGAGACCCCCGTCCGTGTGT
>LGSN01001244.1:0-19847 GCA_001314375.1 Phytophthora podocarpi
CTCTTCCCGGCGATGTAGCATGTAGTGCAGCGCCCTTCTCACTTTCAATTTGCTCCAACCACTCCGATTTACTACGACCAGGGCGACCACCAAAAATACGGCCCTAATCACGGGAAGCACGCGAGGTATCGGTTTATGTTTGTTACTCACTACACCAAGGCTGGTTGATACGTCATCGGCACAGCTCATGCCAACACCAATTCCGACAAGGTGCGTACATTTCCGCTTGACCTCTGTTGTTCCTAAGAGCTTTCTTGTCTATCGATGAACGGCTCTTGAGCACTTAGGAGATAGAGAAGTCGAGGACTGTTAACACGGAGCGAAACGAGTGTCTGAGCAGAAGGAAGCAAATTCGAAAGTGATTCATATTGAGCTTCGAGCTTCTGTCTGTGAAAGGGAGGAAAGCCTTTGGCTACAAAACCTTCTGGACTGCCTCTACTACTGCCACTGCAAGTTCCTACTAGTGGCCCCAGTTTGGATGGCTATCCAAACTGGAGTATCGTCGGTTCCTTCAACATGGCCCCAGTTTGGATAGCCATCCAAACTGGGGTGTCGTTCGTTCCACGAAGTCATCAGCACACGACCCACACTGTAGACGTCCAGCTAAAACACAATGTAACACAGGCCTCATCGTCGCAGAGCAAGTGACACCAGTATCAGTCGACACCGTGCTCCTTTCCGAGCACCTTCCGAGCACCTTCCGAGCTGTATTCTCACAGTTCCTATACTGACGCTCCCCTATTCTGTGACAGCTCGCTGCATTCTCCCCTTTCAAGATCGTCACGATTGATACCAGCGACGAAGCGACTGTGATCGAAGCAGCTGGTCATCTCGAGGGTGTGGCCATTGTTTATCAACAATGCGAGTATTGGCTGGCTCACTGATATCTTCGAGCCGGCGGATTACATGATAGTGAAGGTATTCGAGGAGAACGTCGTGGGCCCGTTCCTCGTCACACGTGCGTTGCTGCCCAACCTGAACCTCGCAACCAAGCACCACGGCGTCGCCTCGGTCGTGCAGATCTCGTCGCTTTTGGTGACCAGCAGCAGCAACAATGCTGGCCACGACATGTACTTCAATGGCCAATACAGCTGCAGCATCTCCAAGGTCGCACTCAACATGATGACGCGTTCGTTGGCTGTGGGTCTGTGTGAGAGCAACGTTGCTGTCGTCGGTGCAGCGCGAAGTTAGTACTTATTCGAGATTTACGGTAGTGTCTTGATGTTGCATGAGTGAGTGTATGTCACGATAATCACCGTTTTGAATGTGTATTGAGTTACAAGCGACAATCATCTTATCTTTATATATTGTATTGAAATACGAGCGACAATAATCGTACCTCGAGTTGGATCCCTCTAACAACTTTGGATTAAAATCCAAAGAATTGGATTATTGAATAACCCAGTGAAATTTATCCTAGTACTCTTATCTTGAAAGTTGTAAGTGATAATAGGAAAAATAATTTTTCGGTTTTTGTACGGATTGGAATGATAAAAATCACTAGGATAAAATATTCAGAAATAATCGGAGGATCATACTTAGATCATGATTAATAATGTTTATCCTATGAATCCCTAGGATAAAACGGGATTTTTTGGGTTAATATCGCGTTCTTCAGTTCTTCAGTGCCAACAGTTTGTTGTACAAAGGAAATTCTTCTGTCGGCTGGTACATACCAGTCGGCAGTTGCACGGATGCCCGGCATCCCTTATCTTGAGCTGGGAGTCGTGATCAGCGCATGGACTTTACGCAATACAAACTCGCTGCCATAACATGCTATGGAAAATCTGTGCAACAGTAGCGCTTTCCACATTGTGGACTAAGCGCAATGCGGCAGTGCTTAATGGCGAAGGTACAACCGCGACTGGAACCTGCAGAACGTTGCGAGCGGTAATAAGACGGCAAGTACGCGCGATAGTGAGGAGGTTTCAGAGCCACCCCGACACCAAGCTCGATGGAATTTGGCTCCATCACTGCTTAGCCGCATTCATGGCGGAATTAGTAAACAAAAACAGCCACACGGATGCAGGATACCCGCTTCAACAACACAGGGCGAGACGCCCCTGGTCAAGTGGATCAGACGCTCACAGCATCCTAATAGCTAAATAGAGTATCTGTTCTCTCTCTCCAAACTCGCTGCCACTGGTACCAGGATACAAGTATTGCGCGCACAGTTCACCGATGAGGAGCTTCGTGATGCTTAATAAGAGTTGAGGCAATAATACCAGAGACCACACAGGAAAACACCTGGCTTCGAGATACATGTAGTTTTTTCTTCAAGTATCATGTACTACATGCACATGTAGGCATACATGTGCATGGCACTGACGCAGTCTTTGTGCTGGCTTTTAGACATACATGTACTCGGCCAATGTTTGTCACGCTGCAAACATTAATACATGTTCAGTAGTACACGTATAATTTCTGCGTTCTAATAAATACTTAAAGTACACTAATATTCAAGTATTATTTATTACACTGATACCACTAGTCAATGGAACTTGGCTGCCAATATTGAGCGTGCACGCTAGACACTTTTGGTCTTTCGCCTCAATGCCAGCGTATCTCAGTGGAACGAATGACCAATACAAAATGTGAATACTTGTCCGCAACGACAATTAGCAGCAGTAGTAACAATTCACTATCAATGCAGCTAAAGAAACTAGTGGCATTCAAATTAAGGCAAGACAAACCCGTGTATAACTTTTAGAGCGCACGCCCTTGTGCGAACCTGGTCTCGACTCCAAGTGAAGACTTATGGCCTGATGTTCAGCTGCCAAGCCGGCCCAAAAGGCCCGTCATCGGTGTTGTGGTTGTTGTTGTTGCGAAATGTGTTGGCGTAGTTGTAAGTAGCGGGTGTCGGTGTGGCGGGCCCCGCTGTGGGGCCCACAAATAACTAATCCCACAAGCCTAATTGGTGTTCTCCATCGTTCGCCACTTGTTTCTGTTGTGGATGGGCTGCGATAGTATCGGCGCGTAGCTGCGTTGCAGGTACAGGAGTGGTTATCTCACTTTGGGTCTTGATTGCCGAAATCCCATTGAGCAGGGCTAGTGAACTAAAGGCAAGTACGGAGTTGAGGCGCATGACTCGGAACTGTTGGTTGGTTGTCTGTTGGACGCGTGCTGTAAAGCGGTAATTGCGAAGTAAGGTCGGCTTTCGCATGTAATACCTTACTCAGTCGTTTGTTTACGATATTCAATGTTTATGCGTACATGGATACTTCAAGTAGCATGTTTACTATGGCGGCAGTAATTGCGCCTCGGAGCGAAATTACTGCCGCCGTCTGAAAAAACGGAGAATCACCGGAAACATCTGCTTCGATTTAGTTTTTAGGATATTGTTGTGATTTGCAGCCGTTTTGGCAAAACACATGCCCTGAAATCGGATTTCGGGGATCCGATTTGTAGGGATGGTCCGATTTACAGCTATAATGGGGCCGATTTAAAACGCACCGCGAGGCTCTGGGGTCTGAATTGGCAAACAAAAGTCCGTTTTGCCGCTTCAATCGCGCAAAAACGAGTGGACATTAGTTTCAGCACCCGCCGAGCGCCCACGTAGCTGTTCATTCATTTTGCAAACGCATGACCTATCACGACGATTTCCGCTGGCGCGCGGTAGCTCTCCTCCACGTGTACGACGTCCCCGTTGCGCATGTATCCNTTCAAGACCATCCTACTTTCTACATCGAAGAATTGCGTGACCAGATAGTGTTGCTATTCCCGGAGCTGCCCAACGTTTCGACTTCTACAATCTGCCGCGTGCTGAATTTCGACCTGAATTTGAGTCGGAAAGTGCTGTCTAAAGCAGCGCGAGAAGCAGTGCCGGGTGAAATCGAAGTATTTCGCGCTAAGTTGCGACCCACCTACTCGTTTGCTGAGCAGCTCGTGTTCCTCGACGAGACGGCAAAGGACGGGTGTCATGCCTACCATAGGTACGGTTGGTCGAGACGCAACACCGAGGCCGTCGTGAAGTTGCCGTTCCACAGAGGAAGAAGATTGTCTATCATGGCGGCGCTGGATGTGAACGTTTTTTTTGGTTGGAATTGGACGGAGGGAATGTTTACCAGAGGGCGGTTTCATGAAGCGTTCCTCAGGTGCGTTGTACCGCACTTGAACCCGTGGCTTTTGCCCCGGTCGATTGTGATTATGGATAACGCAAAACCCATGCGTATCCCGAGTTAGAAGAGGCCGTGCATGCCTGCGACGCTCGATTGCTTTTCCTCTCACCCTATTGCCCGCAACTCAATCTGATCGAGCCTTGCTTTGGACTCCTGAAACGGCGGATTCAGAAGCATGCTAACCTGGTCTTCCCCTTGTACCCAGAGATGGTTCGGGATGTGGCCATGCGCCAATGCACTCATTGCGGTGATAATGGTTGCCACGGCACGTTCCAGCACTACGGGTATCTGGGAGACTCATTAAAAGACGAGACATTCGATGAATTGACGGACCTGTAGAATGCTAGAGTAAAGCTACAATTCTATCGCTCGTTCTCTCTCTACTCGGTTGTGGCATCAGTTGCCGGGTCGACAGCTTCTCCATCACTTTCCTGGTTCACATCATCATCTTGGATGTGGTCTACATCTCGTTGCTCCGGGTTGCTCGGCGTCTGAGGCGTGATCGATTGAAAAATGCCAGCAGCAAACACATTGTGGTTGGGTAGGCCAATTGCATGCCGCAAGGTTGCGAGGTCCGGCCGCAAACCACAATAATAGGGGGTGTCAGAATTAAAAACAAATCGGCCAAAATCACATGTCATTTTGGCGGCAAATCGCACAGCAAATCACCCACCTCCAGAGGTGGGTGATTTGGCCAAATGCCATATCATTTGAACGGAAACCTGTGATCCGCCACAAGGCAAGGCTCCTCCAGTCGACTTTTTTCGTAGAGGAACGACCTCCAGCAGACAGCATCAGGCCGCTGTGTGCATCACCTTCATCAGGGCCAGACTGCAAGCTGGACACTACGGAAAGAGGCTGCTAGCATCACGAGCGCCATAACCAAGCCGGGACGACATTGAAGCAACCCATTCGCCACCTTGCACTCCACAACAGCTTGAGTGGCTTCGTAACTACAAGGCCTTCAAGCACTAAGATGTCCAAATGGTTCAACATTTCTGTCTATAGTAGCTGGTGCTCTCACAGCGTGTATGTTGCGATGTAGGCATGGCAGGCCGCCGCAGATCTTCTGAAAACCCCTCGAAGGTTCATCTATCTCCTGACGACTACAAAGTACTAGTCGACTGGATTGAAATCAAAGAAAAAATCAAGGCCATCTATGGTACGGATAAAAAACCGAAGACTGAAGGCCCACCGAAGCAGAAAAATCTTCAGCGTTTGAAGACATGGCAGACTATCTGAGCGTCAACTCAGTGAATGACCGATGCCGGGAGAACAACTGCAGAGTCGATGGCGAACCTATATGAAGAAGTTTAGGGTGACGCTCAACATGAGCCTGCACGACACCGACCTTGGATTGACAAAGCGTGAAATGGCCAAAGGATTGACCATCGAAGGCAAACTTGAGCGTAAATACCCTCAGTTCAAGCGCATGAAGGCAATTTTTGGAGAAAAATCTAACATAAAACCAGCAGGAACAATTGAACTTAACGTCCCTGCGGTGCTATCGAAGTGTGAAGATGATGAGGACTCGGATCGTGCCAACAGTGAACAGCAGAACAGTGGCGCCCCCCGCAACGACTCAGACATTGACTCAGATGCGAGTACAGACTTCGGCGAAGATATCCTGCGCATGCAATCGGATTTTAGCTTCCATAATACAGTCTGTGATGAAGACAGATATGTCCAAGCAAATTAACAACACAATGATGCAAACTGCAAATACATTTTCGCTACCGAAATCGAGGGCGACTTGGAAGTGGTTACTTCTGGGAGAACTGGCGCTGGGATACCTGGTGACCAGAGTGATCTTCCGGATTTGTCGTTTGAGCGTTTGCCGTTGCTGCCTCCTGGGGTTAGTAGTCCTCCCAACGGCATGTTTGATGCTGTACAAAGTGAAGTTGATGAACAACCGCTTTCCCAAGGAGACCAAGCTCAATCTCCGGGTCTTTTGGGCGAATCTTAATGTCACAACCTTGCTCAGAGACTGTTTGACATCTCGAGCAGCAACGAGTCCGAGGACGAAAGTGTCTTCCACCTGAGACCGGCAGCTAAAGCCACCACAAGGCAAACCTGCCCCGAGCTCATACTAAGAAGGCTCGGCAGAGTCAGCGGGGTAGCAGCTCACATCGAAAAAATCTTCTTTCAGGACAAGCGGTACAAAGCGTACAGTTGAAGACCAAGGCAAGACTGGGTCAAAAAGTGGCGGAAAAAAGACGAGGATTTCAACCCACCAAAGAGACCTCTCTCTCGCAGAAGCCCACTTTAATGTGAGCTTGCAGAAGAAGCATGAGATGCAACAAGACTATCTCTGTGATCAGTTAGAGTTCAACAAGCAGAAGTGGAGTGAAGAAAAAATTGACAAGCAGAACCAACTCCTGATAGATCGTGAGCACCATAAGCAAGAGACCAGCTCGTACAAAGCTAAGGAACGTCATGAGTTTTTTCTTGAGCTGATCAAGCAGAACAAGTCGACGCCGGAGATCAAGGAGCTACTCGATATTTACGATGGTCGTGAGTAAGCGTTCATTCCGGTACGTTCATTCCGGCATGTCGTGAGTATAGGCAGCCATTTTGGGCTGGTATCATTGCCAGTCATCTAAGTTTCCCAATGTATTTTGCTGTATGTCAGTCTCGTTTGGATTTACAAATTAGTAAAGCCTAAGACGATGGTAAACCTATAATTTCTCCTTAAAATTCTACTGCAAATGCCGTTCGTGCGAATGATCAATTGATTCGCCTCGATACCAAAATATACCTCCAGGCTTACGACTGTGCGATACTGCGCGAGCTTTTAGACGGCCGCGAAATGGGAACGTGTCATCGTCATCCCAATCTGGATCCTCGTCGTCATCGGACGAGTCTTCTTCTTCAGACGTCGTCTATTCATCCCCTGCATTGATCAGCAGGTTATGTAGTACAACACAGGCGTTTACCCACCGCAGAACACGTTGTAGATCTTCTTTCACTTTAATCTGGACGCGCAGCTCTCTCAAGGATGACCAGCGTCTTTTAAAAACCCAATAGTATGCTCGTTGACAACTCGAACATAGGCGACGCATGTATTAAATGCTTCGTTGTCGGTGCCTGCTTGGTTCTTCTTGTACGCTGGGACCAATGTGTTGTGGGTCTTGTCCGCGGGGTACGCAGAATCGGCCAGCAAATACTGGTTAGGACTGAAGAAGTAAGGTTTATTGCCGTCCTTGGCTAACGCCATCTCCCGATAAACGGTGCTACCTGCGCAGGACCCCGGCCAATCACTGAATAACGCAATAATGCGGCGTCGATCGTCACAGACAACTTGACCGTTTAAACTATATCGGTGCTTTTCTATCATAGAAGCACTGTCCATCAACACCTGGCTTCTGTGAGAGTGGAAACGTAGTGCCATCAATAAACCCGACGCACCCTGGAAACCTTCGCGCTTCATTCGCCTTGACATACGTTCCTTCTCCTCTCTGTTGGGCCATTTAATATATCCGCTCGACAAATCAATCATCGCAATGACTACGCGAGCAGTGAACAGGTCGAGAGTGCCGGTACCAACGCCCCAAGTATTTGTTGTGCGACCTAGAGGCGCCCGTTTCCGTTCGTTCCAAGCCTATCAAGCGTCACAGCAAGTTGCAGCCATATGGGTGCTTGTGGATGTTCACTGTTGTTGGAGAAAACGCGATGACGCCCAATTTCGCTGCAGATATAGTTGAACGAATCCCTTGTGACTCGCGTTAGCTGTCGAAATGCCTCTGCGTCGAGGTTCTGGAAATATTCTCTCGCAAATTCATGGCCCTTTCGTTTGCTTGTCCTTGCCGGCACATGACGTCGAGATACAATTTGCAAAAGTAACTCGTGCAGCTCCTCGACGTTCGCCTCCACAGGGAAAAACTCGATCCAATCATCGAAAGGGGATGAACCTCCGAGGTCATCGTCGAACCCTTCTTCAAGAATAGAAAGAGAAAGAAGTTCAACCACCTCCGCGACGAGGCTCTGGCGTTCACTGACCTTGGGCATGCCTCTCTTCTTTTGGTGGAGAGTATGTTTGAAAATTTCCCGCGCGTTTTGCCGGGGTTTTTCGGATGATTCTGATACCCCCTAGCAAAAGCTAAAAATAGTCTGTCATTTGCCCTTCAAATGCCATGTCATTTCACCCAATATCACATGTCATTTCGAGAGCAAATAAAACTCCATTTTCCGATTCTGACATCCCCTAATACGTTCAAACTAAATTTGAACGTATCCTAAAAACTAAATTAGACCTTATGGCTTTTATAAGCTGCCAATGGGCGCCCTCCATAAACCTACATAAAACATTTGGTGACACTCGGGTTTATCGCGCGGTTTGGGTACTTTTTATCGCAAATCCTGCAAGACATCCTCCAAAACTACTTCGAAGTACCACTAAATCATTTAATGTGCTCAGCATGTTGAGCCCATTTCGTATGGTGGTTTGTATTGCCAATAAGAATGTGACATCTACACGTAGGACAAATTTAAATATTTCATTTGACATTTTAAGGATACCAAAAGGCTGGAAAAGTCTCCTAGTGCTGTAGCTTCACTTCGGCTTCTCTACGCGTCTTTCTCCAAGGAAGGGACTATGGAGGATGCAAGTATGTGGGCAGCGCTATGCGTGGTGTTCACAACGGGGCAACGTATATTGATATCTCTTCAACATCTGCGTTGCCGTTTGCATGACGAGCTTCTACGTGCAGTACGAGATCCGCTTCTGCGGGTCCGGCATTTTCTAACTGTTGATTGTTTGTCCCTGCTCATATGGGCCTCCTGGATGGACTTACGGCGCAGAGGAAATAATATCAACTTAATCAACATGACGAGCCTAAGCAGGTATGAACACTTGCAAGGCGGCTATGGATTTGAACGCGTCATTGATGTTGTACGTGTTCGTGCTCAGGGCGGCCTTTACGAGACTGATGGATCCGTTCTCCGTGTTCTACATAGTCTCGCAGTTCAATCCTAAAGGAGGCCGATCTAGAAAGCTACAACCCCGCCACCAAGTGCTGGGCCTATTGTTGACCTTTTACGTTGGGTCCATGGATAACAATGCCTTGAGCATGATATTTGGTGTATCACCTTCTACACTTAGTCGACTGCTGAAGGACGTGGAACAGGTGTTGCGTTTAGCGCTGAACGGTTTTGCAGCAGCTCGGATAGCGTGACCATCGCTCGAGCGCCAAAAGGCATTGGCTCGCCTAGTCGCCCAGCGTCAGACTTTGCTGAAGTTCATTTGGGGGTTTATTGGCGGTAAAAACTTCAGAGTACGTGATATACCAGTCTACCCATACAATACTGCTGTCCAATTTAAGTAATTCTAGCTAAGGCGTTGCAAAAAAGATGTCTAGGTCCTGCAGCCGTCGCTCCCTGACGTCCACTACGCTCACTACAATGGTTGGTTGCATGGTATATTTGTTACTGGGACTGTTTGCTTTGCGGGAGAAGGTGTCATTGTGTGGGCAAAACACAACAACCCACAGAGTTGGAACGACGGGGACATGAGTCTCGCATTTCGCGAGAGCCTAGTGGGCCAACAGTTATGTCCCGGCAGGTGCTACGGCGTGGTTGCTGGCAGTGCTTTCCTGTGCAGTGGATATATGACGGGGAGAATACTAACTCATCTAAAAGAGGGATGTCTAGGGAAGCTTTTGCGGTCGGTGCGTCCTGCAGCCAATAAGCTGTCACGTGCGATAATCTCCGTCCGTCCGGCAGCCGAATGGGGAATGGGGTCAGTGGAGAAGGTCTACCACCGTTTGTTGCTACCGCTACCTAGCAAGAAGAAGGAAATATCAACTCGGCTGGACAACCTCTCAGACTTTCAAACTACCGAGTGCGGAAAGTAGGTATTAGTCAGACAAGAACTACTCATATGTACGACCTACACGACAATCGTTGACAGTCGCAAAGGCAACAGTTACTTTTGTATTAGCTTCTGTATTTGTTGCTATGAAGAGCATCTAGACGACATGCATGAGGTGGACGGTCTTCGTCGATGAACCTCACGTCTACTTCTTCTATATGCTCGCAATCATCATTATCATCTCCGTGTGATGTTCGCGAGCTTCGGCACGCTCCAGGTTAATACGCTCCTCGAAACGACGGTAGTTCGCCTCTTTTTCCTGTTGCCACTTCTCTTCACGGGCGACACGGTTCTCAGCTCCCAGCTTAAGCCACTCGACTTCCTCTCGGCGAATGAGCTCTCGTTCGTCGCGGTCACACTTTTCAGTCGCTTAGTTTGCTTTTGTCTGTTCGAGTCGGCGGTTTTCGTCGACGGCAGCCTTCCAATCGATCTCCTGGCGGAAGAAAACCAGCCGTCCCATCAACTCGCTGCCATCAGCAGCCTACTTCTCTTCCACGTTGGATATTTTTCTCTAGGTTGTGCTAGTCTTTTGGAGGCCTTGGCCCGCTTGGACTGAGGGAAGGTCTTGGCTTCTGGTTCTGCATCAGCAGACGAATGTTTGTTGAGTTGGTTGAGGCTGTCGCGGTAGCCTCCGAGATCCTGGACGCCGATTCGGTTGCTGAACTCGAGCGGTTTGGTTACGTGTCCTCGCTCTGGCGTCGCTCTCAGCGACAGCACGAGACTGGTCTCGAAGGATCTCCTCACCAGTCGGTGAAGTCACCGCAGGAGGCATAGTCGCTGGAGATGCAAGATGCAAAAGTACTTCCGCACGGTTGTCCCACGCTTCTTGCACTAGGTCGGGGATGACAGAAGAAACCGCAGTGCGTGGGGTAGCACGCACGTCATTGTATGCGGTTTCCGGCGTCAAATTGGTGGCTTCGTGCTGCTACAAGTCGGTATTTCAGGCTGGATGGCAACACGATCAAGGACCGGGGTGTTATCTGCTTCGTTTTCCGCGACATCATCTTTTCAGTGCCTTCATCATGTCCGTCGGCTTCCTCACCGTCTTCCAGACCATCTGAGAGTTCCAGTGGCGCAGCAAGTGTGGCGTCGAAAGTGCCCCACGTAGTTACCACAGTACCCGTGAATGTAGGTCTGAGGGGAGGAGACTGCGTTCGCTGACTGACGGCGTCTTCTTCGACGGCAACCTCCACCCCCGAGATATCCTCGTAGATTGCCGGTGAGCTTGTTGCCAGCGCTGGGGTCTTCGTTGGTTGAGTCGGCAGGGGCAGACGCCAACCCTACAGAAACACTGGACAGATCGTCTTGCGTGGCTGGAGAATGTGCTTCATGGCGACGTCTATCGACGGTGTCTTCGTCATGTTCGGTGTCCCGCCCGTCGAAAGATGTCTGAGTGACAGCCTTGGCCTCGACGGAGAGCTGAATCTTCTTTGCCCACACGATTGCTTTTGTAGCAGCTCTCACCTCTCTGTGACCCGATGGTTTGGGCTGGCTGTCCAGTTGTTTAAATTTCTGCCGCACTGACTCGAGATCGCACTCGATAATACCCCGGCCTCGCCGAGAATTGTATCGAATGGCGACCTGCTCCCAGTGATTCTTGCCGATCGGTGTGAGTGTCTCAACGATGTCACACAGAAGTAGTTGGTTGTTGATAGAGTAGTTGTTTTACCCCACTCTACGACCTCTCTGCTCAATAAAGCACACACAGTAATGACGCATTAATGACTTGTCTCATACGCTGATTTCATCGCACGTACAGCTTTGCTCTTCCTTCACTTCTTCTGGCTCTGTTAGAAGATCGACAAATGAGCGGCTGAGGAAGAATCGCCTGCGAGCAACGCATACAATCTCATGTCGAAGAAGCGAACGTGTTGAAGTTTGTATGCACAAAGGAAACTCGGAACTACCAAGATCTGAGCTGCTGACGGCGCGACAACGTCCCAACAGCTGAAGGGCAGCTTCATAGATCGCTGAGGTGCTGGATCGGTCAGTGCTGGCAACCATCCGAGTCGCACTTACAAATGAACCACAGGGAGTCTCCATAGGACACCGTGATCTCTTCGCCAGGAAACACATCGCGCGCAGTAACGACTACGACCGTGAGATGTCGTCCGATTTGCGAGCATATGGGTTGCAAGCATGGTTGGCTAGTCGAAAGCGCCCGCCAGCCTCACGCGCATCAATACCCAGGTGCTTACCGTTGGTCGAGCCGGTTTTTAAATGCATCCGGTAGCCGTTGTTTGGGAGGCCGTTCAAACAGGCCGGACCGAAAAGCTCAACCCGGCCGGAAAACTCTCCGATGCTGTTACTCTTCGGTATATCGCGAGTAGCAATCTGCCCCAAGTCTCCATGGTGAGGACGTTTACAGATGGCGATCCGTTTACTCTCACGGGAGTGCGTTGACGCAAGTTCCAGTGTACGAATAGTTGATCTGGCAACAGAAGCGACCGTGTTTGGCGTTCTCGCAAGTGGCCACAGTGCCATTGTGTCTACATTCGCAGTACTGACCAACTCTGACCGACGGAAACTTCCAGTTGCTGGAGTTGTCTAGCGCGTGGAGGCGTACCACACGAAACGACCACTCGGCGGGCTCGTAAATCTTGGGGTCTTTTGGCTGTCCCTTGACCTGCACGAGCTCAAAACGGGTGAGCTGCAGGCCGAAGATGAGACGGACACATCCGCGGCACGGGTCTTTGTAGGCGACGACGGCCCCATCGCCAGCGGCGAAAAAGACGTCCACGAGAAGGAGATGCCCGAATCGATGCTGATGACGGGGATGTGACTGGTCCGTGTGGCTCGTACAGGTTGCACACGTACCGGTCGTACACTGGGAGACCATGGCGCGACTGTCGACGCGTCCGAGTCGGACTGCAGCGGCCATATGTCCACGGTCGAGGTCTCCGAGTCCGAGGATGATAGAACCGACACAACCTTTGATTGAGCTGAAGAGGAGAATGTAGCCGCAAATTTTGCCTTCGTCGAGGTGAAGCCACTTCGAGGGTCCGGTATGCTGCAGGCAGCGGGTTCCTCACCGAATGTGAAGGACGCCAGCGAGCTTGTTTGAATAGTTCCCGTCTTAAAGAACCATGCATCCGAACTCAGACTGGTGGTAGGCATGGGCTCAACACCCACAGCTACCTTTACACGTTTAGCCTCGGAAGCAACAGATCGATCGGTCACTGCCGCTCTTTTGACCGAGACGAGCGTTTGTGCTTGCCTGGTGTTTTAGCCATAGATTCTGCACAGAACCGATAGCAAGAACGTAGCTAGAAACAGCTCGAATAACGAGAAAATAACGCCAAGACAACCCACCGGGGACCTGAGGCACACTGTGCGCATGTAGCAAGGGTTCGGCAGGTGCTACGCCATCGCACGCTTCCTACATGAAAATCAACAGATCATTACGTGCTGTGCGCTGCTTCAAATGATGCAAAACGCCACGCGCTAAACGTACCGGGGTTGGCGTTGGATCGAGCGCTGTGCACTGCGCACACTGCTCTCTTGGTCCTGCTTCATCACATAGCACCAGATAATGTTTTTATCATTAACTACTTGGAATACGCGGCTTACACGAGAGCATTCCGGAGCTTGATCGTGCCGACATGTGTGTGACGGATGTGGGATTTTGAGATGCGGGGTAGTCCGGAGACGAAGAAGGCGTGAAACCGAGGTGTTTAACGAAGTGGGCGAAGCCTTTTGACACGATGTGGCTTAGGAAATTTCCCAGCCACATGTCCTGCTGCCTGACCAGACCGACCCAGTGATTTGATTGGCAGACTGGATGAGATCCAGTGGGGCGTTTGCATGTGACACGTGGAGTGACTAGGTGATGGAGATCTTTGGCGCCTAGCGGTTGGCTAAAGATGGACCCACAGGTTTGACGGTGTACACTCTGGATGAGGCCTCATCCAGGATGACAGAACTACACCCGGTCCAGACCGCCGACTTCCCTAACAGAGGGTAGCCTATGGCATATAAATGCTCTCGGAGAATGTATCCCGGGAAGCAGCCCGCCTTGACTTAGACCAAGACGCATACAAGGCCGACCAAGTTTGTCCACATACAGCACACACAAGAACATATGCAAGCCCACCTGATTTTCTGCAGTGAAGTTGTCCAAGTACAAGCTCTTCTGGTGTTGGTCATTCCAAGTGAGACTACTATGAGTGGAGTCCACTCTGTGTGAAAATCACACCCAAGAAGCTGTATGAAGACCAAGTTGATCAAGCATAATCATGATATCCTGGATGATGCCCCAAGAGAATCCAGTGATGCGAGAGGGCGCCTCTTTCTACAAATCCGAAGGAATGTACCCAATGACCGCCGTCGTCAAGTGATGAGTGACCTGCTGAAATGTTCGACGTCAGCAGCCACCATACTGAACCCAAAGGTCGCAGTGCAAAGAATATCGTCATCAAGTGATGAGTGACTTGCTGAAATGTCGGTGTCAACATCCAGTATACTGAAACCAAGTGAAACAAAGATCGACGTGCAAGGAACACAGAAGAACATCAAAAAACGTCAAAGAACGATGACCCAAAGTAGGAAGATAGCAAACAGATAACATAAACAGAGTTCGTTTGCCAAGAAGTACACAAGTCGCTTCCGCCAAGTGCGGGAAGTGCCCGAGCCGAAGACAAGCTGCCCAGACGACAACCATTCCTGGGGGCCCGACACGAAGGACTTCAGTGGTAGTGCCGGAGACGCGAGAACCGGTGCTGAACTCTCGTAAGATCCAAGTCCGTTCAAACGAGTACCGACAGTTCGCGCTCCGGGTTGAGGTGTTTGCTTTGCACGAACACCCCATTTCATATTACCCTGCGATTTTAGGAGGTAGTAGCCGTCACNGAAGTCCGGTCCGCCGAAGATAAATGACACCGATAGGGATTGCACAAGGGCATACGCCACTCTGAGTGCACATCTTCATTCTCATTCAGAGTTTCCCCGACATCCCAAGTGTAGGTTGCCCGGGTTTGTCACGCTATACATCTCCTGGACGACAAAGGTGTTCACCCACCTCGTCTCACTTTCAAGATCTACATCCTTCGATTTCAAACTGAGGAGTGCCGAATGAGGGCGTGAAGTTCGGTAATACAAATTCGTTAACATTTATTTTTATCAAGGTAGCAACTCGATGTAGACGATTAACTCAACGATTTCTCTACAAATGCAATTAAGCGAATTCTTTGGTGGGACCACTTTTCGTCTCGCCAAAGAATTCGTTTAATTGCATTTGTAGAGCAATCGTTGAGCTTAATCGTCTACATCAAGTTGCTACCTTGATAAAAAGTGATAATGAATTTGTATAATCGATCTTCAACGCCCCCATTTGGCACCCTGTTTGAAATTGAAGGCCTCGCTCACTTCGTGTGCGCCTTGGTTTCGCGCCTTCGTCGTCTTTGGACGGCGCCACACCTCAAAATCCAGCGTTCGCAACAATTGTCGGCACGACTACGGTCAGCCTCGCCTTCTTATCTGCCGTGTACGTTGCCATATCGTAGAGCGGTTGTTACCGAAAGTCTCAAAGTGTCTAAATTGTGCTATGTGATGCCGTTCAGGTCTAAGACTCTAGGAGCGAAGTGAAAATAGCTCGTTCCGACAGCACCGTCGGTTCGTCCTGTGGCTGGTGATGTGCACGTTTAGATCCAGCTCTCAGCGCGTTAGTAACTTTTGATCTTCGTGTAGAACGTGTACGATCACCAAGCAACTGACGTTACCCCAATACCGACTCGCAGTACGCAGCGATTCTTCGGTGCATCGTTCTAGCGTTAGTTTCCTATTACTGGTGAGGTTTCTAACTACGGCTTGAAGCCATGGCTCAAACAGGCAGCAAGTACAAACGCTCAGCTCGGTTGAAGAGCGCTGCTGCGGCCGATCAAGCTGGTACTACCGGTGTCAAGCGCGTGAAGGTAGACGTGGGTGTTGAGGCCAGTTCAGTACCCAGTCCAACACCCGTTTCAGAACCTCATTTGAATGGCGAACGACCAACACAAATTGTGTCAACCGTTGGTGGCGGTGAGGTGATCGCATTACGATGTGACCTGATGACAGAAAATGCAGCCGTTCCGTATGGATCGAACCATTTCCTGATTACTCGGTCGCGGGCTCGTCCCAACGAGGAGACGACGGATCCAGAGGAAGCTGGTGCAAGAAAGAAGCAAGTCGTTGCACCATTTGCACTTGGCAACAAGCGTCAAAAGTTGAGCCAAGGTCGTGCCAAATCAAGTGACGATCAACTGGCAATTGTTGAAACAGGTCAGCTGATGGCTGCAACCGAGGGGATCCTGAAGACGTACTCAGAGGTTGCTACGTGCGAGGACCAAGACCAATGGAACGAGACGATTGACAAACATAGCAATAACATGGGGTTCAAGGCTGCTGATGCAGGTCCCTCCGTTTACACGAGGGATGGAGATGAACCACAGACCGATGAGGACAAGGCCAAGATGAGATTGAAACCGTAACACTCGCCCGTCGGCGGTCCCATGTATCAGGCTTGTGGAACCCGACCTAACATTTCGGTCGCAGTTGCAAAGCCGAGTCGATTTCTGGAAAAGCCTGGTATGAAGCACTGGGATGCTGGCATCAGAGTGCTGAGGTACTTGTTGAAGATCAAGGACCTCGGCATCGTGTACGACGGACACATTGGAACGATACTCGTCGCGTACTCGGATGCAGACTGGGCTGGCAACCGTGATGACCGAAGTTCGGTGAGTGGAATGATGTTGATGATGTGTGATGCTCCCGTGATCTGGCGCTCGACGTTCCAGAAACGGTTGCACTGAGTTCGACTGATGCCGAGTGCATGGCGCTCGGTGATTTTGCCAATGAGGTGGTGTGGATGCGACTTCTGCTCAAGGACATCGGTGCAGAGCAGACTGGTGTAACGGTGATCTACGAAGATAATCAAGGTGCAATGGCATTGACGAAGAACGTCGGCTACCAGGATCGGACCAAGCACATTGACATTCGCTTCCATTTCATCCGCGAGAAAATTACGAGTGATGTCGTGGAGCTCGAGTACATTGAGTCCAAGAACCAGCTCGCTGATTTCCTAACCAAGGGGTTGTCCACCAAAACTCTTCATTACCTACTCGAACGCAGCAACATCACCGGAAGCTCGAGTAGACTGCAAATTGAGTGGGGGTGGTGCGATTGTACACTCCGCAGTCTTGTTGTGTGGATCCATATAGCAGCACGTGCGACTGTGGTGTTGTTGCCGTAGGCACGCACCAGTGCGAACCTAACAGGATTNTTTCTGGATACGATTTGCAACCGCTCCGCACGTTTTAAATTTTCTCCCCAGCCTCCCCCTCTTGGAGTTTGAAGCTGGGATTTGGTACAGTGCATGTTTAAGCATACATGTAGGAGAGTCGCTAGTTTCGCTTAACTCAATCTCAATCACTTTCAGATTGCACTTCTTCGACTCATACCGACTACTAAGCCTCGTTCGCATACTACTATTGATACTCTCAATTCATGGAACCGGTGAGATCAAAACTGTGTCGACCCACGGTGACCCTGGCCGCAATCGTGATATCCGACTCGTCGACCGCACCAGCAGTAAGACATATTGGACCCTGTGGAGTGGGGTGGCTGATATGGTGACAAGTGGCTCCCCTCATAAGAAGATCGCTATGCTGTCTTGCCGCGTGACCGAGTACCAAGGTTTGAAAATCACATCTACCCCGAGGACGTCCGTGACCTTGGAGCATCTCCCGCACGAGCAGTAGCGCGGCCTTCTGCATTGCAATCTCTCCGTAATTTATATAGCGTATTTTTGATTCCCGACAACATAATATTTTATGTATTCTCATATCCCAGCCTTCGCAAAGCCCTAGTTTCCGAATGGAGATAGTACTATGTACTTAAAATACGTAGTAGTATTTACGATAGCTTTCATTTTTACTACGTATTATACGCTGTTTTACTGAATTGCAAATCTGTTTTAGGTATCAACCCAGCCTTAATGGCGGTGGATATTAGGCCGCCAATCTCTACAGTGACAATGCTTATAATTCTGTAAGCAGTCTTCGCATGACTCTCTCAGCTCCGCAATGAACTATGTCATGGACGCATTGTGCGAGACCGTGCGTCACGCTACTATACCGGTTGCTGTCGGTGCCCTAACGATTTTTTAGACCCGATCATGTGAAGTGACACTTAATATTCGCGCACCCAGACTTTTGTCAATTTTGGAGGAGCATGCTTGACGCCTATAGAAACGTGGCCACTCGAAGAGTCGACGTCAATCGCTGAACGCATAAGAGCTGTTGAGTTGGAAGATGAGGTTGCTAGGGAGCAGCTTTCTACATTGCCCTCGACCTCCACGGTAATTCGAAAATACACAAATGGATGATTCTGGAAACGGGTGCTCTGGATTCATCAGCGTAAGGAGACGTAAAGACATTTAAAATTCGCTTTAAAATACGAGCTTGTTGACGTCGGTCTACAGGATCGCATTCGGGTCATACCATGGCCCTTTGATACCTCCGTCATCGGTATTGTCGTTGTTGCTTGCTGCGGGAGCCGCCGTAGGGCTCTTGAAAAGCCAGTCCCACAAACCCAGCTGACGTTCTTCTCGAGCATCAGGCGGTGGTGCAATGTTGCTCTCGGTGTGCAGTATGGTTGTTGGTGCAGGGGTCACTGGATCGCCTTGGATTGCAGCGACCGAAATTACGCTGAACAGGGTGAGAGAACTGGTCGCAAGTACGGAACCACAACGTATCCTTGAATTGCTATGACGACTTGGGCTGTGGGTGTGAGCAGTGAAGTGGAAATTGAGAAGTGAACTGGTTCAAGGGTTGGTGTTCGTCTCGAACCTACGAGACGTATCAGCTTTACTACATGTATTATTAATACTTCGAAGTATATAATACATACTAACACAGACTCAATCGGCTCTATCACAAGCAGATCACGTTAGTTGTGACATCGTCTCATCATGGGCTTTGCACACACTAAAGGTTGTACTGGTACAGTATTAATACATGTATTATTACTAATACGTTGTAGAGAGTTGTAGGCTGCAAGGCTCTTTCAAGTAGAAACACGTGATTTCAAGATGCTTTCAAAGATAAGTCAGGGCTTTGCTAAAGACCGATAGGTACAACATGCCGTTTCCACGCACAAAGTAAAATCCAGTCACTCTGCAAGACATAGAAACTGTTCGTATAGATACAATTATTATTCCATGCTACCGGCAGCATTACTGCATCGATCTCGGTGCTACCAAGGAGACAATTTAGACTACGAATACGCGACGACACTCGTTTCCGATCGAGGTGCATTCAATTCCCTCGCGTTACGCATAAATTTATGTCTATCTTCAACACATGATGGAAGTTCCATCATGCCATGGAACTAATAACAAAGCAGTCCCTCGCCATCATGTCTGTTATCATAGCAATCAACCGATTTGTCCAATTTCTAGACCAACNTCTTCCGAGCTGGACACAACACAACAAAATGCGTCGCGCTATCACCCTGACTCTGAATTTGTAATCACCGACAGCAACCGGTATAAGAGCGTGACACACGGTTTTCGGCCTAAGCTTAAGATAAAAAAACAAAAAATACGCCACGGTACAATTTTTGAAATGTACCAAAAACAATTAAATATTTTTTTCAATGTATTGCATACTTGTACTTCAATATATTACATATAAGTACTTAAGTAAGATTTAAAAATCCGGTGCCAGGCATATATTTTTATGTGTCAGTATGCGTATGCCGCTACAAATTACTTCGGTACGGCTAGGACTAGTCAGTATTCAGCCGATAATATGCCTTTTCATACCTCTGCTGTCATTTTCCCTTTTAAGAAATTGATTTTTTAAAAAAACTCGAGTTGGCATCGG
>LGSN01001245.1:0-11170 GCA_001314375.1 Phytophthora podocarpi
ACAGTGGCACGCCAGCTCGAAAAGATACTGCGTGGAGGACATCTGGTGCTGTTCAACAGCAGCGAAGACGAAGATTGGTTTTGTTCCAGTGCGTTTGGACTTGCCGGCGCACTTTTGACTGTCATAATATTTAATATGACGAGACATATTATGTTTCGTCACTTTTATATTATGTTTTGTCACTTTTTAAAAAACCTTCCTTCGACAGGTCACTTAATCGCCACTTCAGTGTGTTGACCACACTCTTTTAAGTGACCGATGTGTGGCGCATTTGCGCACCATAGGAATGTTTGCCAACAGCAAGAACTCACCTCAAACTGCAACTAACATTAGCGCTCATCATGGTGTTCGGATCAATGCGCCACGCTGCCCAACAGCTCCGTCAGTCGGCTAGGGCCGCTACCACTCGTCGCGCCGCTATCTCTGCTTCCACCTCCTTCCCCAGTGTCCCGCGCTCCTCGCCGTCTTTTGTGCAGGCTCGTGCGACTAATACTGTGCCGCTCGCTGTCCAGCCGCAGCACGTGAAAGCGGACCCCACGGGCGTCGTGGCTGGAATCGCCATCGTGGGCGCCTTATTTGGCGTCGGCAAGATGTGGTGGGACGCGTCATCGTCGCCGTCCGTAGAGGCGGAACCCCTGGCCTTCCAGGAGATCCCGCAGGCAGAGATCGCGCTCTTCTTTGCGGAGCTCACGGCTGTCGTCAATGACCTGCTCGTATGTCAGCTGTAGAGGGGAAAAACTGCCTTAAAGATGGAAAGCTAACTTTGTTTAATGCTTGTTGCTGGTAGAAACGCCTGCCGGATCTTGAGAACGCAGTGCGCCAGTACTTGAAGGAGAACAACCAGGAGCTAAGCGACGCCGAGTTTAAGCAGATTGTTCTGTCGCAGCTGTACCAGGCGATGGAGGCACTTGAGCTGCAGATCGTTGCCAAGCGCCAGTGGAGCCGTCAGAGCCTGGAGTTTGCACTGGAAAAGTACGCGCAGGACCCGGAGATTCTTAAGCTCCAGGAAGACCTGAACAACCTCATGCAATCGTAAGTAGGCTGCCACAAGGTTGGGACGTTGCAGTCTGGCTAGGAAACTCATTTTATCGTGTGGTGCGTAGTGTGTTCCCTCCTCCGATGCCCGCTGAGATTCCTCAAGACCTCACTGCCGACAAGACGCTGGCGATCCTGAAGGAGATGGTGACTGACATGGAGAAGGCCATGTCGGACATGCTTGCCCATGCCCGGGCAGAGGGCATCACCGATGTCCAAAAAGCTATGGAGGAGTTCCAGTATCTGTACATGGAGCACGTTGAGCAGTTGACGCAAGCGCAGATGAAAGCGCAAGGCATCTCGCAGGAGGTACACTCACGCGCGTCTGCTGTTGTTTTTTATGGTGGTTGTCGTGTCTTGACACAGTATCCTGTCTAATGTGCGTTGCAGATTTTCGCGGCTGCTCTGCAGAAGTACCACAACGAAAACGAGCAGTTCCGACAGCAGGTGGAGCAGATCTACGCGCAGCAGGCTAAGGCGTATGTGTAAATACGTTCTGCGTGACCGTTGCTTTGAACTGTCCTAATGTTGATGTGTTTATCGTGTTTTACTGCAGCTTCCAGAAGATGGGTCTACCTGTAGAGACCCAGTAGAGGGCAATTTGCTGGGATTTCTGGAGGGAGATGTTTAGACGTCCGAACTCGATGCGCTGTAGAGTCATAGTGCGCTGTTCTCGAGCACGCTGATAGAAGCACCGGACGTGAACGAAAGGCAACAACTGCAACGCGGATAATAGATCATCACAGCAGTTCTGCAATTTTGTCAACACGCTGCCATTCCCGTTGTCTGCAGTCATGTTCTGTTGCTTCATTACACCTTCCATTCACGGTCATGTTGCCATGATGACTACATGTCAGCAAAGCGAAACACTTAACCATCCCTGCAATACAAAACACAGCGAAACCAATGCAAGCCAAAGCGGTCGTGTTTGAAGAAGCAGCAAGAGTTGTCGATCTTGTTGATTTCGCTTAGGTCACCCCACGCGTTGCCACGCGAGGATCATCGCCCACCACAATAATGCCAGAGTTTCAGCAATCCCACGAGGGAACAATGCCAGAAAACGTCACCCAGCAGCAGCTTACTTGCCGCCAAGGATGCCGACCGTGCGGCCGCGACGGCCGGTGGTCTTGGTGTGCTGGCCGCGCACCTTGAGGCCCCACCAGTGACGCAGACCACGGTGAGCGTAGATCTTCTTGAGACGCTCGTAGTCCTCACGCCACTTGCCCTGCAGGTTGTTGGCCACGACCTGCGAGTGCTTGCCGGTCTTGAAGTCCTTCTGTCTGTTCAGGAACCACACGGGGATCTTGAACTGCAGCGGGTTCTGGATGATGGCCACGACGCGCTCGATCTCGTCGTTGGTCAGCTCACCGGCGCGCTTGGTGATGTCCACCTCAGCCTTCTTGCAGACCATGATGGAGAAACGGCGGCCCACACCCTGGATGGCGGTCAGAGCGACCCACACCTTACGGCGACCATCGATGTTGGTGTTAAGAATACGCAGAATGTGCTGGAAGTCCGGCCCGATGACAAGCGACTGAAGAAGAACAACAACAAGCAGCAGCAGCAAGCGTTAGCAACTTCGTTATTATAAGCTGCAGGACTGTTCCTGATAGTAGAAGGAGGCAACGAGGGGGAAGCGGCGTCGGTCTGTGCGCCTAGAGATCGGAAGTGGTCCATCGATGGTCCCCGCTACTGCGCTGTTAGTTGCTGCTGAATCTCTGCACTTGCTTGCTTTCCCCCTTAATGAGCACATTGCCTCCCTACTATAGTCACACATTCGAAGGGCGGGACACGCACCATGGTTAACGAATGCTTTTGCTTCTGGCGGTGGGAACAAAGTGGAAGGCCTTTGGCGTCGGGGTGGTGGCTGGCTGGCTCAAAGCAGAAGCTCACTTGACTTCACTATGGTCTTGCAAATGACTGGCAGTCGGGACTCGACGGCGCGCGCAGCCAGTAAAACGCTTGGTTGGTTTAGAGCCAATCAGACCATATATTTTCTCCCATTTTTAGCCCAATCACACAGTTCCTCCATTTTTCTATATTTATTGGATATTCTATTCCGCAGGATATCGAACGTAGCAGACTCCAACTTAACGACTACTTTATTCAATATGTTACTTCACCATTAAGCTCCCTCCCCCCACTCGAAAGATTTCCGGCCGAAAGAATGAGCGACTTCCGCCGCACGCAGAACACCTTCGGGGACGCCTTCCCGACCGCCGATCAGCTGCACGGCGGCTTCAACTTCGATAACTGCCGCCGCAACGAGCTGCTGCTCAGCCAATCAGGCGGCAAGCAGAAGCTCAAAGCCACCAAGACCGGGACCACCATCGTCGGCGTTGTGTACAAGGCAAGCTGCAATCTTGCGTACAGTTACTAAACTTATTTATTTAACTAATATTTTATTTTTGTATGTATTTCATTGTATTCTTTCAGGATGGCGTTGTGCTGGGCGCCGATACGCGCTCCACTGGTGGCTCCATCGTCATGGACAAGAACTGCGAGAAGATCCACTACATCGCGCCCAACATTTACTGCTGCGGTGCCGGCACGGCTGCTGATACGGAGAACACCACAGCGCTCATCTCGTCGCAGTTGGAGCTCCACCGTCTGGTGCGTCATTGTGTCATTATTGCCAGTTGAAGTGACGAGCGAGCTGGAAGATTTTTTTATTATTATTTGCTGACTATTGGATAAATATTGTTTTGTTCTTCTTGTTGAATGCAGAACACAGACACGCAGTCGCGAGTGGTGACGGCCATGACGCTGCTGAAGCGGATGCTGTTCCAGTACCAGGGCCACGTCTCGGCCGCGCTGGTACTCGGCGGCGTGGACATCACGGGTCCGCACCTCTACACGATCTACCCGCACGGAAGGTGCGTTCTACCAGGCGAAAGAAGGTGCTGGGGGGATGAGTTTTAACCGGGTTGGTTGGTGTTTTTTTGTGTTTCATTGAACAGCACGGACAAGCTGCCCTTTGTGACGATGGGCTCGGGTAGCCTTGCCGCTATGTCGGTCTTCGAGCACGGCTACAAAGATGACATGACGGTATGCACTCTAGAGTGACAGGATGATTGAGTGTAAGAGGTCTGACATGGATTGATATCGGATTTCAGGAGGACGAGGCCAAGAAGCTGGTGCAGGAGGCCATCCTGGCCGGTATTTTCAATGATCTGGGCTCAGGCAGCAACGTGGATGTGACGACGATCAAGAAGGTCAACGGCAAGGTGGAAGTGGTCAAGGAGATTAACTGTATCAAGCCCAACGAGGTGTCGGAGCTGCGTTCGCAGATCAACCGGAACATCGTCACGCACATCCCGCGCGGAGCTACTCGTACGTCGCCTGAGATTGCTGCTATATTACTTGTGAAATGCTGATTGTTGTTTCTTGCGCCGCTTGCAGATGTCCTGAGCTCCAAGACAGAGCTCTTCCCTGCCAACATTGTCGTCGAGGAGGCTACGCCCATGGAACTGTAGACACAGGTTGCCTCTTTCCTGGCATTTGGACGCGATACGTGACCGAAATGGCTAAATTGAAAATGCACTTGAATTCCTGGCAAATGAGTGTGCGTTTGGCAGCTTTATCCATTCTCCTGGGCGGTCAGCTACACGTCCATCTACTCCAAACTAACGCTAGGCTCTCGAAGCTACCGACCGAACACTTAGTCCTGATGCACCTCAGGCATGATCATGTCCGCTGTCAGCTGCAGCTTCTCTACAACATCCGTGGGGATCGCAAACGTTGGGTGAATCTGTCGGATACCTTCGTATTCTGGATGGGCCTCTTTTTCACGGTCAAAGTAGCCGAGCATGCACAGTCCCGCGATCCCAAAGAATGTGTGGAACACGTCCGCCACATTTCCAGGACGGTCGGCGATCCCTCCGTCCTCTGGGTCCTGACACGCTAGAATGAACTGGATGAGTTTCTCCTTGCTGATCCAGTCCAACTTGCCGATCATGATGAGCGACGAGATGTTCCACCAGCTGTAGCACACATCGGCCTGCTTCTCGGGTCTTCCATTCAGTCCACCCGAGTCACACTGACGCTCACAGAGCCACCAGCCCAGCAATTCATCGTCCACATACTGCTCCAGTGCGAATCCCAACGACAACGCACCCACTGCTGTGAAGATGTGTCCTCCGTGCGACTCGCAGCCCGGGATGTTGCCAAAGCCGCCGTCAAAGTTGCGGCACGTGTCGATGTAGGCCACGGCACTGTCCACGTTCACCAGGTCCAGTTTATCCAGGATCTTGAGTGCCGACAGCGCGCAGTACGTGAACTTGGTGTCGATCTCCTTCCACTCGTCACCAGCGAACGAGCCGTCGTGCTGCTGGAGTGACGCCACGTAGAGCGCGCATTTGTCCCTCTGGATGTGGTCCAGAGCCCCCAACATGGCCAGCACGAGCAGTGCATGCAACGTGTAGAGAAGATGGCGGTCGTGGCCCACGTTACCCGAGAAGCCTCCGTCCGGGTGCTCGCACTGCAGGACCCAGTCCACGATCTCGGATGGCGCCATCTCTTCCTCCCGACCCAGCAGCGCCATGGACCCCACGCCCCAGTACAAGCCGCTCACGCGCATGTGCTCCGTCATGCAGGACTCGAAGTCCTCCTTCTTGTTCTTGAGACCCACGAGGTACTTGACATGCAGACCCAGATCGAAGGCCGGAGGAAGCTGCGACTTGCTCTCGTCGTCCGTGCTCATGACTTAATAAGTTTCGGAAGGGAGCTCCTCGTGAGATTAATTTATACAGGAACATTTATAAGATATAGGAGGTTGTAGTGGATCGGGACAACTTCAACTTGCATTGACAACGAGGATCCCCGATATTCACAAGGTGGGGTCCTCGATTCGTAGTTGTACTCACTCCTTTTTGCACATATACTGTACGTACTGCTAGGCTGCATCCTCTATCGTCGCGTCCTCAATTTCTCTTGCGGCCAGACTTGGACGGTGGAGCGAGCGACATCATGTCGTACCGATCGTCCACCATGCTGTGCAAGAGCACATATCGCTCACGACCAACGCCGCGCGAGTTGGACTCGGGAGTCAGAGCCAGGACCTCTTCCATGGTGTACTTAAGCTGCTTCCGATATCGTGGGTTGCTGGCGCATACAGTGTCGATACCATCGTGCCCCTCTTCCATCAACGCCGACGACATCTCTCGTACTAGTGCGAAAGGGAGATCTACCGACAGCACCTTCATGGCTTCATCTCCACGCGACGAGAAGCTGGAGGAAATCCATTTTGATACGCGGCGCGTGACCTTCTGCGTATCGAGCTGGTAGTTCCGGTAATTCCTGTCCCTCGATTGATATTTTGCATCGACTACCCTTACATCGAAGATAGGCTGCAACGCGCTGCCACTCGATGACGAGTTGCCGCCACCACCACCGCTGTTGTTGCTGTTCATATTTTCTCCAAAATGGTTGTTTCCACGGCCACCACCAGCTGCAGTGTCACCATGTGAGCTTTTTCCAAAGTTCGCCTGCAGCTCGGTAATGTACTCCGGCAACGATGTCACATTCGTCACCACATCAGCTTCAGAATGGCTCTTCACCGCGCGGATCTTCACCTGCTGCTTCTCTCTCATCATGTGCTTCTGCACAATCACCATCCAGTGTACATTTTGCTGTGCGCAGTAGTCTTCCAAATCTTCCAGGTGCAGCGGCTCTGGGTGCAGATAATCTGCACCGATGCCTTGTCCCCACAATAGCATCGCAATCTGCATACGGAACAGCATCGTGTCAGATGCCTTGCCTGCCGAACAAATCAACACCTTGCGGCCACCCGTCAGCACTTCTGAGACTGGAGATTTAAATTCCAGCAACGCAGGGCACATGGATTCAGCGAGCAACGATACAATCTTGTCGATGGCAAAGCGTACACCCATCGCAGCGACCGAAGAAGCTTTTGCGTAAGCCGTCGTGAGTTTAAATCGTGAAACCAGTGCGTCGTAGCGTCCACCCTCCGCGATGGTGATCTGATTATCCGTGGTTGCGACCAACAAAGAGGCAGTTGTATCACCAGCGTGGCCACCATACGTGGCTTCCTCAAGCAGGATAGCCTGAAATATGAAACCTGACGTATAGCGTTCGGGGCGTGGGCTCAGCCCTAAATCTAGTCGTGTGCACACTGGACCGGACAACTGAAGGAACTGCATGCCTTGTAACAACAAGCGCACGGACGTAATGCCCTCATTCACGTCTTTCACAATGCGTCGTAGTTGCGCATCACGCTTTTGGATCTGTTTTCGGTCTGCCGAGGATGCAGAACCAGCATTTCCATCTGATGCCGTCACTGTGTCACGGGTCGCAAGTGCTCGATTCTTTGCAAATAGCTTCTGCACCTCCAACTCAATCATGTCGAGCGACGTTAGGCAGTCCTCCGGCAGCAGGAAAAATGGCTTCAGTGCGTCGATGGAAGTTGCTGGCGCACCGTAGTGTTTCATTCGCTTCGCGACAAATTTCCAGCGTCCTGGTTTCAGACTTGGAGCTTGAGTGGACGACGGACCAGCGTGCACGTAGAATGAAACTTCGTGCGAAAGTAGCCGCAGCACCTCGCGACGAGCACTACTGGGAACGCGGCAAAGGTCAAGAATGCCGCGCGTCATTCGGGCGTCATTGAATCGCAGATAGTAGGAACCCAGACAGCTCGGTAACGCCTTGATCACGCCTGACACCACTTCTAATCCCTCCAACTCTAAGAAACGGAAGGAGCCTCCATCATCCCAAATAATGTCGAAGTCGGACTCGGTGAACTCGCGTGGATGACCCCCACCAACGCTCTTCCGGTACACTCGGTCGAATTGGAAGCATTTCAGCCGCGAAACGTTGTGCCGTGCCACGAAGCGAGCAAGTCTCTCTGTCAAATCAAACGGGAGCGACACTGACACACCATTGCCATCTAGCATCATCGATGCGTTTGGAGGGGCGTTCAGAGTGATGCCGTTAAAGCTCTGCTCCGATAGCCGTGGCATAAGTAGTGGCGTTGACATTTCCACGGCTCCATGGTGCTCGAACACTTTCTGTTCAACCATAACAAACATTTTGTTCAGACTCAAAACTCAATATCTCGTCACGCATCAAAACAACATCAGGATGATTGCAAACCTGTAGCACGTTCCTGACGTATGTTTTTGTGCGTAACTGGGTCTCGTAGCTGCGCATTTTGACGGACTCCAGGTGGTCGTATGTGTAGTCGACGTGGTTAACAGGCTCCTGTGAGACCAGCGCGTCAATAAGCTGACCAAAAAACTTACCCTGTGGGTTTGCGAGAGTATCCAGAGCCTCGCGAAGATATGACCCCTCTACCTCTATCTTTGCAGGCAAGAGTGGGCTTGCCAGGAGTTCCTTTGCGTTTGGCCGTCTGGATGGATCACGCTCGCAGAGCCACAGAATGATCTTTTTCACATCATCAGACGCGCTAAAAACCGCTGGTAGCTCGTGTCTTTCCCTCAGTCCAGTGAGTGCTTGTGCCCGCTCCATCAGCGTCGTGAATGGCGGTGACCACATTTCGAAGAACAAAATTCCGAGCGAGAACAGGTCCGCTTTCTGGTTGTACCGCTGTCCCTCTCTCTCTTGCTCGGGTGCCCGATAGAACGCCGTACCGACTCCAGCAGTGATACTACCGTCAACCACGTCTGCCGACATCGTCGTCATTAGGTTGCTATTATTTTGTACGCTTGATCGGCCAACAACTCGTGTGCTCTCCAAGTTCTCCAACTTCAGGCGCCCGTACAGTTCGGCAGCCGATGACCCAGTTGACTCGGATAATATCGCGCCAGTCGCAGTTTCTCCGGGTGGAGAGGAGGAATCACCGTTACTGCCGTCATCGTCCATGACCTTGGGAGGCCGAACGGCTAGACCGAAATCTCCTAGCTTTACAGTTCCCTCAGAGTCGAGAAAAACATTGGGCGGCTTGATATCACGGTGGATAATGCCCTGACGGTGGATATACACAAGTGCCTCCAGGATTTGACGGAACAACGTCCAAATCTTGTCAGGGTCTTTCCATAGAGCTCCCTTGTCGATCACCTCCCTCAGAGCATTTCCTTCGCAATACTCCATCTGAATGTACAATTTCTCGACCTTCCGCTTCTTCTCGGGCACAGGGCTTTTATGAGGCAGTACCTTACGGTTATATCCACCACTTTCATCGTCACTGGAGTCGACTTCCTCTTCCATCGGAGCTTCTTCCAATGCTTCCCACTCAAAGCCATCATCAGGATAGCTCTCGGACACAAAATGCTGCGAAGAGACCTTAAATGAGTGGCTATTACTACGCAGGCTACGGGGCTCGTGACGAGACGTCGGCCACAGTCCCGTGCTGCTCCCCATCGTGCCTAACCAGTCATCTTCATCTTCGTCGGTAGATGTCATTGGTCCCAATCCATCGTCAATGCCAGATGAAAGACTCGCATCGCCATACAAATCTTCTTTCCCACTTGCAACCGCACTGCTCAACGAGCTCTCTCCATCACTTAAATCGCTATCCTCCAGACTGGAATCCTCTTCGTCGTCACTGGACATCCCACTTTCGCCTTCAATCCACGCCTGGAAGTACCGCACGATGTGTCGATGCTGCATTCGTGAGATGGTCTTCACCTCCCGCAGGATCTTCTTCTTCATAGCCTTGTCGTCTGGGTCCAGCTTGACCTTCTTGACAGCATATAGCTGTCGATCCAAGCGATTTTGTACCTTCACCACTTCTCCGCCTCCTCCGCGTCCCAGCAATCCAAGCTCCTTGAAATCGCCGTGATACCTGGAATGATATCGTTCTGCAGCTGCCGCTGCATCCAAGTCCGATGTATCCGAGTCCGAATCCGATGGACTTGAGCTTCCATCCCGCTTGGAACTCGCCTCCGTCTGCTGTTCGTAGATACTCGACAGACTCTCCAAGTCATCTCGACTCTCTCCATCACTGCCGCTAAACTCTCCATCAATACTAGATCTGTGTCTCCTCCGTCTCCGCCGTGTCTTCTTCATCGTCTCTCGTTTCTTCCTCTCTGCATCAATTAGCGCCAGAATCTCCTCGTTCTTGGCTCGTGCCTGCTCCTCTTGTTGCTGCAGCAGCACGTCCTCCGCCAGCTTCTCCTGGGTCTCTATGTCCTGTTGCCGAGTCATCATCTGGTCGAAGAACGACGACTGGTCCTTCAGATGGTCCTGGATGAAGTCCGTGGCGAACACCACGAGGTCGTACACGGCTGCGTCGCCCACTTTCTCCAGCGCGAGTTCCTCCATCACGCGCTCCAGTTTCTGCGTCTCGATGTCCGACAGTCCGTGCTTGGCCTCCACCGAGATATTGGGCGGCTGCTTCATCGGGTACGCCCGCGTCAGGTCGAAATGCAGCAGCACTTCAGCCGTCGTGGTCGTGGCCGAGCCCGGCGTGGCTTCGCACAGCAGCCGGATGGCGAAGATGTGCGTGTACAGCGGCGTGGAGCTCTGCGTCACTAGGTCGCGGTCGAAGATGGCCTGCAGCACCTCCAGCTCCTGGGCCTGCAGCTCCCGCGCTTCGGCTAAAGTGGTGGCGTCATAGGCGGCGGGCGCGGCGGGCGCGGCGGCCTGGGCGTCTGCAGACAGAGAAATTGGAGTGGATTTTTAGACGGTTAAGGAGAGGAGACGCCTGTACATGGAGAAGTGTGTTTATACCTCTCTTCTTCCCCTTCTTCCGGCCCATGGACCGGCCGGCGCGCACGTGAAGGCGACGAGGCGAGGAAGGCCAATGGCAGCGATAAAATGTCCTCAATGAGGAGCGAGTATTCGTACTTAGAGTGGTATTTGAGTACGAATAGAGTTGAGCATTTTTTTTGGTGTAAGCTTATTTTGTACCAGTAATACAGTATTATTAATATATAATAATATTGCGAAAATCGGTCATAATGTCCATTGTCAATCGCCCACAATTCGGGATTTGAACTGCACATCCCCCAACATAAATCATTCGCCACGAAAGGTCTAAATGAGGGTAGGGTGACCTAAAATCCGAGTTCGATCGTGTCCAGATGGCATCTCTTGAACATTACAGAGAGCTTTGCAATAGCATGTGGGTCGGCATTGTCTCGCAATCTCACCAACATGTACATCAGTGCACTGGATGAGAAAGTCGCCAATGTCCTCGGTAGCTTCCTGGATCAGG
>LGSN01001246.1:0-11393 GCA_001314375.1 Phytophthora podocarpi
TAATGAGTACGTCCTCCTCGGGCGTGACGATGTTCTGCTTGATGTACATCTGCGGCACCAGCACAATGAATGTGTCGCGGCAGACGTTCGTGTGATGTCAATGCAGTACTGGTTCATCATGGCGTGGGCCTGCACGTCAGCCGAGTACTGGTCCGTCCAGCCGAACTTATCGGCCAGGTATGGCATGGTGGCGTTCCCTTGAACAGCGAGACGGTTTTGTCCTACAGCAGCCCGTTGGGGTTCAGGGGCAGGCACTCGGGGGGGGNGCCACATCGGCAGGAATACATTCTTTCATACATTTGCACAATACCCCTTTGAAGTTTTTCAAACTACCCATTTCACTTCAAAAGGGACCTTTTGAAAATACCCCTAGGTAACACGCCTGGTGATTACAAGGCCGTGTTCGACTTGTTTGGTTTGAACGAGCTCCTTTGTGAAGCAGCTGGTTTGTGAAAAACAGCTCCCCCCTCTCCATAAATTTCGGATCCAGTCGTTTTAGCCCCTGAAATAGCTCATTTGGCATTTTGTGTTCGACTTGGGTCGAAATAGCTGATTGCTTACTTTCGGAACCAAACCAGCAATTTGGCCCACAAACACCAGCTACAGTAATGTGCGGCAATAAGGAACGAGTGACAACAAATATTCCTTTGGGATTTTATACGCTGCTGATGGAGGGGAGCATAGAAAAGGCTTGTTAGCATCTATAACCTGCTAACTTCTATCCATATCAGAGGTTCCTTATTGACGCACATTACTGTATTAGGCCGTGGTTCGACTTGGGTTTCACTCTTTTAATTAAAATTGCAAAACGCGGAGCCCATCCCGGTGATGTGACACACATCACATCTCCTCCCTCTCCAATCTAATACATTGTACACAAGATACGTGTCACTGCTGAGGAGCTCAAAGCTCAAGTAGCTCTCTAAGTCGCACGTCGCTTCCCTTTATCCGCTCCCACCTCCAGCCATGGCTTCCGGCCACGCCACCGTCAAGGCCGTCCTGTCGGGCGACACGCTGGTGCTCATGGGCGCGGCAACGAACGGACCTCCGCCGGAGCTGATGCTCACGCTGTCGTCGCTGCAGGCGCCGCGGCTCGCGCGCTCCCCCGAGCAGAGCAACGAGCCGTACGCGTGGGTCAGTCGCGAGCACCTACGCAAGCTGTGCGTGGGCAAGGCCGTGCGCTTCAAAGTGGAGTACCGCGTGCCGGCCATCAACCGGGACTTTGGCTCCGTGTGGCTGCCCGCCAACAGCCGCGGCGTGGAGGAGAACCTGTGCGTGATCCAGGCGCGCACAGGCTACGCCAAGGTCAAGACGCTGGACCAGTCGAGAGACGGTGTGTGTGTGGACCACGAGAAGATGCTGCAGCAGGAGCAAGTGGCCGTCAATGAGAAGAAGGGCATGTACGCGGACGCGGACGCCGAGTCCAACGCGACTGTGCAGTGGCACGGGGCGGACGGCGCCGCGCTGGTGCAGCAGTTCAAGGGCAAACTGGTGCCGGCTATTGTGGAGTCCGTGAGGGACGGAGCCTCTCTCCGCGTCATTTTGAAGCCCACGCTGCAGCTGGTGAACTTCGGACTGGCCGGAGTGCAGTGTCCCAGACTCAACCCACCCGCGAACGCTGCTGCTACGAGTGAAGGGGAAGAAGAAGAATCTGCGGGTTCTACTGCTGCTGCTACGCCGCCGCCGGCGCCTGTGGGTCCGGCGCCCCATGCACGGGAGGCCAAACACTTTACGGAGGTGCGACTGCTGCACCGAGACGTGGAGCTCAAGCTGGAGGGCGTGGACAAGTACGGCAACTTGTTCGGAAGTGTCGTGCACCCGTCCGGACACAACATCAGTGTGGAGTTGCTAAAGGAAGGTCTCGGACGGATGGCGGACTGGAGCTCGACGTTCACAAGCGCGGCGGCGCGTGCTGCCATGCGCACGGCGGAGAAGGAGGCCAAGCAGCAGAAACTGCGTGTGTGGCGGGAGTACCAGGCACCAGTGCTGCAGTCTGCCAAGCACCTGACCGGTACCGTGGTGGAGGTCATCAGCGGTGACTGCCTTGTGGTCTATGTCCCCGACGCTGTGACTCCGGCTGAGCAGGAGAAGCGGATTTATCTCAGCTCGCTGCGAGCCCCGCGTCTTGGCAACGCGCGACGTGGAGAACCCAACGCGCCGTACGCTGCTGAGGCCAAGGAGTTCCTGCGCCACCGCGCCATTGCCAAGACCGTGCACATTGAGGTCGAGTACGAGAAGCCCAGCCCATCAGGTCAGGGCGACGTGATGCTGTTCGCCTCAGTGTTCCTTGACCCGTCGGCTAACGCGCTGAAGAAGAACCCGCAAGCCAAGGGCGCTAACCTTGCTATCGATGCCGTTGCCGCCGGCCTGGCTGAGGTGGTACGCCACCGCCCCGATGAGGAAAAGAGCGAATACTATGACGACCTCGTGACGGCTGAAACGAAAGCCCAGACGCAGAAGAAGAACCTACACTCGTCGAAGGAGCCCCCTGCCACCGAGCGTCGTGTGACCGACCTGTGTTTCGATGCTATCAAGGCCAAACAGTTCTTGCCTTTCCTGACGCGTGAGCGTTCGACCCGCGCCGTGGTGGAGCATGTCTATTCAGCTACGCGCGTGAAGCTCTTTGTCCCCAAGGAGAACTGTTTGTTAAACTTCGTGGTTGCCGGTATCAAGTGCCCGCAGCCTGCCCGTCACGGAGCTCAGGGTGTGATCGTTGCGCCCGCTGAGCCTCTTGGCGAGGAGGCCAAGCTATTCACGAAACGAAGCGTCATGCAGCGTGAGGTGATGGTGGAGATCGAAGACATGGACCGTGGTGGCAACGCTTTCGGCCCTCTGTTCGTGGTTCCCGGCGGCGGTAAGCCTCTGCGTGATGACCAGCACAACTTCGGCGTGCGTCTTCTCGAGGAGGGTCTTGCTTGGGTGGACTCTTTCAGTGTGGAGCGTACTGCTTTGGGCAACGTGCTGCAGCGTGCTGAGGAGCGTGCCAAGGCGCAGAAGAAGAAGTACTGGGCCACACACGACGCTCAGGCTGTGGCTAAGGCTGCCCAGGCGAAGCAGATGAAGACGAAGGACGACGTGATCCCGCGTGTAAAGCTCTCGGAAATCATCAACGGCACCCACTTCTACATTCAGAATGTGGTCGACCGTAACTGCGCTGCTGTGGAGGAGAAGATGAAAGCATTCACACGTACGCACGGACTCGCTGGCAAGGCATTCGAGGTGCGTCGCAACGCTGTGTGCGCTGCCCTCTTTGATGACGGCAACGGCCCCGCCTGGAACCGTGTCAAGGTCGAGTACGTTCACCCGGACGGATCTGCCCGTGTTCGCTTCCTTGACTACGGTAACGAGACAACCGTGACGGCCAACCGCCTGCGTCCGCTCGATGCGGACGTGCTGCAGTTCCCTCCTCAGGCGAAGGAGGCCGCGTTCGCCTGGATCAAGCCGCTGGCGGCCACGGAGGAGTTTGGTGCCGATGCTGCCATGCGTCTCGGCGAAATCGCTTGGGGCAAGACTCTTTCGTGCCGTGTTCACAGCACGGAGGACCACGGTCGCATGCAGGTCTCCCTGTACCTGCCAGAAGGCAAGAGTGCCTCTGAAAGTCTTGTTGAAGCTGGTCTGCTGCGCACAGACCGCAAGGCGCTCCGCTCCGTCCTCCCGTACCAGAAGCCCGTTGTCGACGGGCTGCTCAACGCACAGGAAACCGCGAAGAAGCAGCGGCTCTGCCTGTGGCAGTACGGTGACATCGAGTCCGACGACGAGCATGGCCTGTAAATTGCACTCACTCTCGTCGAAAGACTTGACCGGATAGGAGGACATATAGGTAGCACTTTCAAATCTACATGTACGTAAAAATGTAAGGACACCTAAGGAAAGGGACAACGAAACGTGTTCGCCGTGCCTTGAATTGAAAGGAACATCTTGACTTCGCTAATCTGCGCACACACTCATTCAAGTGCAGGCATATCATCAAATTCCTCGGCCTCCGCTTTCAGTTTCTCCTGCTTCTCGAGCTCCTTATTCTTGGCCTGCAAGCGGTCAAAGATCTTTTCCTTGTACAGCTTCTTTTCGTCCTCTTTGTACTTGGCCGCGTACTTGTTCAGCATCGCCTGCATGCATGCAAGAGACACAAACATGTCAAAAACATCCACAGCAAGGGTAAATCGGAGCGGCACGTACGTGACTTCGCTTAAGGTCAGCTAGCGCGTGCAGCATCTTGCGGTCGTTGGCGTCGCTAACGAGCTCCTTTGCCTTGTCGAAACTCTTTTCAGCCTCAGCCACATACTCGTAGCCCTTGTCGACAATCCAGAACTCGTCTTTCTTTTCCTTCTCCAGCTCGCCCTTGAGCTTTTCCGTGAACACGAGGCCCCGGCGGAAATGACCCTTGCTGTTTGTCGAATCAAGGAGAATAGCCTGCACAAGTACAAACGATTAGAAAGTGGCATTCAAATCAAATCTTTGCAAGAAGCAAGCTACCTGGTCGCAATCCCAGAGCGCGTCCTCAATCTTTGCGAGCTTGATCTTACACAATGCTCGGTTGAGGTAAAGCACCAACTTTACTTTGTTGATCTTGTCCTTGTCTTCCTGGGACACGAAGTTCTCCCACTCCTCCTTGGCGTAAAAGATGTGCACGAAACCCTACGACCAAAGCGAAAGTGAGCATGAATAAACCTCACAGTAAAATCCGCGACGAATAGCCAAACGTACCGAGTCGTAGCACTTTTGTGCCTGATCGTAATCCTTACTTGCGATCAGAGCATTACCCTTCTCCTTCTGCTCCAATGCACTCTCAATGCGTTCATCTGTTGAAAGTGCAGAGCAGAGAGCTCGTTAGCATTCACCTGCTTTTCTGCAAATGACTATTGATACGTACGTACCAACAGTAGGCGGAGGGTTCTCCTCCAGCATCTTCTGGTCCTCTTCATTCTGCTTCTTGCGGGATTCCGCGAGCTCAGATTGCGTAGGAAAGCGAGGCAGGGGGTCCTATTCAGTAAAGAAAGTCGAGAAAGACACTACTTATCAGCATCATGCGGCACACAAGATGAAAAAGTGGTGAATCACGCACCTTGAAGCTTAGCAGCTCGATTTCAAAGTCTAGCGTCTCGTCAGGTTCCACTTTTGGCGCAAAACCTTCATGGCCGTATCCGTACTGCGGAGCAATGATGAATCGCGCAACCTCGCCCACATTCATCGTGGCCACGCCAATATCCCAGCCCTTGATCACCTTCTCTGTAGTTCGACAAACAACCACGTAAGCAAGCACGCACTCTTTACCCCCAACAACTATATGTACGGCTCCTTTCCACCTCGACCCAACTGGAACTCGAACGGATCGTCCGTGCCACCCACATGCTTCCCGTCAAGCATATCATGCCTGCAACACACACAAAACAACAGTCAGCAACTCCTTCAACACTAAACATAAACACAACAAAAAGTCTCTCCGTACGTCGTGTCGAAAATGGATCGATCCATCAACCGACCCACATATTGCACTGTCAAAAATGTCAACAAATCGTGTCAAAAATACCAGCAATCGTGTCAAAATACCCTGCATCTCGTACCAAACGTCGGACAGCCTTCTTCCAGCTTCTGCTTGCCGAGTTCTCCTTCACGAATGATCTACAAAAATATAAATAATATATATATATATATATATTCTAAGACACCAATTTTAATTGTACTACAAAAGTTAGTACTCCACCTTCTTGAGCACGCCGCCGTCCGCCGTGGGTGAAATGTCCACGAAGCCTTCGTCTTTGCAGAATTTGTCGCTGTCCGGGTCGAAGAAGGCCTTCGTGACACGGGCGCAGTGCGAGCAGAGCTTCTGCGGGTTCGTCACGAGCCCCAGACCGAAGCCACCGCACTCGACGCAGCGCGGGAAGTCGGCGGCGCTCACGCTGCCTCGCTGCTGCTCGTCGGGTTCTGAGTCGGACGACATCTTGAGACTGAAGCCATGTTAGGGAAGATTATGTGTCTTATGTCGGGTTCGTGTGGCGAACACCATTCATGCGACGTGTGACGAGTTACATTCGTGGACAATATCCAGATACCGGTATCGACCTTTTTGGAGTGAAGCCTTTTTTATAATCATGAGACTCCTAGCTTTTACGAATAAATTTCTGAAATGGTTAGGTTTACGTGTTATAATACTTGTTTGTAAACACAGGTTTTATGAGTTTTTTTTTGCCTCAGGAGACAGAAGAGTTGAACATCGATGCATTCTAGATTTAGTACGCCCCGAAGGGGTGCGTTCAAAGACCACCTATCAGTAAGACGAGGGGCAGACATTTTTATTAGCAAACTCGCCCTTCACCGTGGAAACCTTGAAAATGGCGTAAAACGGTACTTTTTATTTAGGTTGTCGCGCTAGCAATCGCCCTTATACTCCTTATTGAGGTCTTAATATAGGCAAAATCTCTAATTCTTAATGAAATGGGTAAGATGTCGGCGGTGGTATTTAATTACTCACCCCTGGAAGGTGCCAATCGGCTGGTATACCGCAACTCTAACGTAGAGCAACGCAGGTGGTGGTTGGCGACGCAAGCAATTGCTTGTATAATCTGGCCGGTGCGTACATCTATTAATAGTGTATGTTTCGGTCACCAAACTGGCGGATTGCTTTAATTGGCCAAAATAGTTTGCTTAGCCGCGCCGCGTTTGCCTGTCCCCGAGGTCAACTTTCAAGTTGAAGGTTGACCTCGGTTTCAAAGTGCCTCGCACCTTGCCACGGGCCGAGACAGGTTCATAAGACTGCTTCACCCGCGCGAAGGTCGCTACGGTAGCAGCTACCCTCGACTTGTTCAGTCAAGGTCAGTCGAGGGTAGCGTTCTTCGCGCGAATATTTGCCGTCGACCCGTCAATGATGATACACGTGGTCTTGAAGCTTCGTCTTGCTGAGTGTTAGTGGCTGTAGCGATGGCGCCCATAACAACTTCGACGACCATGTCGCCTTCGTCGACTGTTGCCTTTGACAGTTATGTTACCGTAGCGGCAAGCTGATTTATGGGGGGGTTCACATATTACATCTCAATATCACATAAATGATCAGATTATACAAGTTGTTCAATTGCTCGGCTGTTGGTTCAAAGAACCGCCCAGGGAAATTTCGAGTAGAACGCACAATATGTAGAGAGGTTCGCCTGAGTGGCGTGGTGTTCTTAGTAAAGCCTAGTTTGGGGCAACATAAGGCTCGCTTGCCCAGAACCGTTGCAGCTGCAATCTCATCCGCAAGAGGAATGATATTGAAGAGCTGTTCCGCTTGTAGTTGGCCTTCCAGCGCATAGTTGCAACCAAATAACCGACTGGACACTGTCAAACTTCCTCATTAACATGATTTCAGCTCCGAAGACAACGAGATTGATGGCTACCAGCGTCCGTAAGTAGCGCCCGACGAAACGCTCATTTGGACGACCGAATTTTGCGCTGCCAAACTATATCAATTTGGAGGAGTCGGAGTTTCGGGAAAGGCGCGCGAAACACAAAGTGCCGCCCCCGCAGTTCAAGCTAATGGAAGCTCCTTCTAGAAGATTCCACGGCCGCTCTACGTCTGCCACTTTATTCATAAGCATTCACTATGTAATACAAACTCTAGGTCTAACAATATTAGCCAATCACGATACACTCACCGTTCCTCCAAGTTGCATCCGCTCGTCCTCGTCTGTCCCAGCTGCCATTCAGGAATCTGCTCGGGTAAACTACAAGTGGTTCCCGGCTGTGTTGTCTTGGGACAAGATCCAGAGTACCCTCGTTTTGACTGTGTCATGGACGCGTCAACGCTTGGTACGGGAGGAGCAGGTCTCGCGAAAAAGCTTCCGCCGGTTGATGCCATGGTCCAGCAAGTCTCCATGCAAGGGGCCTCAGTGCCGCCGCCCCAAGGAAGAGCAGTGGCGGAGCCTGACTTTGGCCTTGTGCCCGATCTGCTAGCCGCTGCAGACTACTTGAGTCCACCCACGACCTCGCTGCCCGTGGCGCTAGTTGATGTGGACCTGGGTGGGCTCACAATCGGTGAGCTCGCGTCGTTCATTCCCGCTGGCACGGAGCTGCCGATGGAACTCGACACGCTGTGGGTTGACCGAGCCCCGGCTCCAACACCTCAGCCTTCAGCTTCAATTTCAGCGTTGGCAGACGCTTTGCTGGCTTCGCCTGCGTCGGCTGCGTCGCCGGTTGGCTCTCCACGTGCTCCGTCGCCTGCACCTAACGCGTCTGACGACGATGAGGAGGATGCTCAGGATCCGTACTCGGTTTGCAACTTGTTCGCTGCCGCCCGGTCCAGCACCGAGCGTCCACCGCTTCCACCAGCACCTGATCGACACCCATCTGCGCGTTGGTGGAACATCTTCGACCCTGACGCTCCTGTCGACCCGAAAGTCATGTATCCTATCCGCAAGCTGACCGATCGCTGGGGCTCGCCACCGCACGTGACTTACCTCGTTGGATGGGATTCCAAGCCGTGCCAGTTGAACTGGGAGTGGCCCGAGAATCTGCAGCACGTTCCCGGGTCTCTGAATCAGGTGAACAATGGATCGCTTCCGGCAGTGATCTCTCCTTCAAGCATTACTTCAGGAAGTCCTTTCGTGGAGCCGGAGCTTCCGAAACCATTATCTGCTTCCTGTACTCCTTTCAAGCGGCTTGCTACGGACTTGGTTGCCCGTGGTTGGTTAACAGCGGTCACTGGAAACAGTTCTGTGTTGTACAGGACAACGACTTCTCCCATCGTGTGCTGACGCGGGATATTGACGCACTCTTCAACTTCTTGCGCGGGGAAGGTGTTCGCGTGGACTACGTGAAATTGTTCATGAAGTACCAGACGACGTCGATGACGTCATGTGCAGTAGTGGACCGCGATATTCGTGATCATCCCCCGGGTTATTACATCGTCCACGCGGCTCAGGATCTGGTTGAGCACTGTTTCACGCTCGTTCTACGTGGTCGTGACGAGCCAATCGAGGTGTTTGACGACTACGATGAAGAGAAAGATCCATCGTGCAAGCTGGAACTCTGGGAACCTTGCAATGGCTCACCAAAGTGTACGCAATGTACCGCGTCGCGTTGCCTCGCCCCAAGAGTCCGCAGAAGAAGATGAGTAGCAACAAGAAGGGAAAGCGCAGTCGCAACTACCAAGAGCATGTAATCCAATACATGTTGGCCTTGAGCCTCTTTTATTGCTTGCGAGTTACTCGTCGTCGCTTGGAGCGCCGCTGACCTTCAAACTCGGCAATTAGGTCCGACACTTGGCCCAAGTTTTTCACGGGGACCCAGGTGGGCTTCTCCTCACCCACCCACTCCACAAGGAATTGGGTATGTCGTTTGTGGCGACGTTTCTCGAGCAAGCACTTGACGAGTTGGCCAACACTGCCATCCGCGAGGATAACATTGTTTGGCCTCGACAAGCGTGACGATTCTTTGCAGGGCTTAAGTGATCCTGTGTTGAAGACTGGGTGAAGTTTATTGCCAGCTTGGATGTTGAATTCGTACGCGTGGTTATGCACCTTCTTCAGAACCGTGTACGGGCCAATCTACTTCGGACCAAACTTAGTCGAGTTGGGCAGACCTGTGTGCTTTGGGTCCAGATGCTTCGTGCTCAAGTACACACAGTCGCCAATGTCAAATACTTGCTCCACGCGATTGCGATCGTAGACATCGCGCATTCGCTCTTGCGCCTGCGCTAATGCCTCACAGCAACGCGACAGGATCGCTACTTGAAGCTCACGGAACTCGGCCCCGCGTCGACTCTTGGGTACGTTCTCGAGTTGCTCAGCTGCAAGTTGAAGTGGGTTGAGCGGAATGTATCCGAGATCTGCTTCGAACGGGGCAAGTTTCGTGCTAGAGTTAACGGTTGAGTTGACCGCAAACTCAGCATTGGCAAGATGGATATCCCAGTCGTCTTGCAAGGAACTAACGAAGCAGCGAAGATACTTCTCCAGCGTTCGGTTCATGCGCTTCGTTTGACCGTCCCCTTGCGCTCGATACGCTATCGTCATGCTCAGCTTAGTCCCGATGGGCTTGAAGACGTGTTGCCAGAACGCAGACACGAACTTCCGGTCTCGATCTGATACGATGTTCGTCGGCATGCCATGCAACTTCCAGATGTGGTCGATGAAGATACGAGCCACACCTTCAGCTGTCACTGTCTTGGTTGTTGGCACGAAGTGGCATCGCTTCGAGTCGATCGACGACGACTGAGATGGAGTCAACTTCACGCTTGGTCCGTGGTAGATCGGTGGTGAAGTCCATAAAGATTGGTCGCCACCGTTCGTCCGGTATGCTCAATGGTTCAAGTAAGCCAGGAGGCTTGCTTAATCGAGGTTTGTTCCGCCGACACGGCTCACAGTCAGCGATGAACTTCTGAATCGACTTCAACATCTTAGACCAATACCAGTGTCGCGCAAGGGTCAAGTATGTACGCTCCGCACCTAGATGACCGCCGTAGTTGGAATCGTCACATTCACTTATGACTGTTTGCCGCAATTTCACGTCGTTTGGAACGACAATGCGTGGGGCGTCATCCACTGGTGTCTGATACCAGAGCAGGCCGTTTGCATCAGAATAGCATCTGCACTTCTTCTGATGCTGGCGTTCACGCGTAGGTCTCAAGTTGGCTGTACGTCGCTTGATTGCAGCAAATATTGCGTGCATTTCACGATCTTTCGCATACGTCTTCTTGATGCTTGTAACCTGCTCAGAGATGGTTGTCACTTCGCTGACCGCTAAGTGGAACGACATCTCATCGAAGCTGGTCACGATCACGTCATGAAAGAACTTCGTCTCCGGTTGCAGGTCGGGTCTACGGCTCAACGCGTCAGCTATTCCGTTCTTCGCACCGGGAAGATACGAGAAAGTCGGCTGGTACTTCGCGAGGGTATCATACCAGCGTGCAAGTCGGCGGTTAGCCATCTTCTGCATGAACAGTCCCTCGAGACTATTGTGGTCTGTCTCGACAATTGGTGGCTTGTCCAATCAGTAGATCCCGAAAGCTGCAAGCGCGTGGACAATTGCCAAGAGCTCTTGCTGTTGCGTCGGATAGTTGAGGTCCGCCGATTTCATCTTTCGGCTCGTGTACGCGATAAGATGCCCAACGCCATCGACGACTTGGAACAACACTCCGTCAACAGCAAACTTGCTCGTGTCGGTACGCAAATTCATTGGCTGGTTGAAGTCTGGGAGGTACAGCACTGATGGGTTGCACAACCTCCATTTCAGCTCCTTGAAATTTGTCAACTGCTCGTCGTCGAAGTGGATTCACGCGTTACGCTTGTTGTTATTCTTATGTAATGGGGCCACCGTGTGGTCTCGCCGTTGACAGGAAATGGCGGATGAAAGAATAAAACTTTTCCGGTGTAGGACACACGTTGATGGTGTGTCCCACACCGCTCTCGTCTAGGGACGCTTTCCGG
>LGSN01001247.1:0-11118 GCA_001314375.1 Phytophthora podocarpi
CCAAGAGCTAAAAAAAAAAAATTTCCTGGCGAGTGTAATCCTGAGAAAAACATAATCAAATCAACCGCGGAAAGTTAACATGTAATTTTACGAAGCGCATAATCCTGCCACCCAACCGGCTATACATGCATTGCACCATAAAGCAGGAAGATCCCACCTTGCTATTAGATGTCGTCTCCCTCGTTGAAACTATGAATGGTGCTAACCGAGTTTATATACCGCACGCAAGCATGTACTTCGAAAGAATACTGTTCATGTCGAGGGCATGACATCCTTTTGTTTAGATATCGCGCTAAGACACACTGATAAGTTAGGTCGGCTTCAACTGCCTATGCTCGGAGAAAAATACAATTTTTCATTCATGTAGTCCCTCCCCCCATATAATCGATTTACTACATAGTATTCGAGGTTGTTTCATACAACTAAAGTTTGACAACGATATGCCACCGTTGTGAGATTGCCTTCCGGTGCAGAGCCTCTGCTATAACCATGAGATGCGCGAAGGCAAGACGTTCTTCTTCACATCGGGACAGAACGCAAATTGGCTTGCAAAGCTTGACTTTTAAAAAAACCAGTCAGCAGAACACCGTGAGTGTGGTTTGGTCGTCTTGTCTCAGTTGCAGGGATCGGAAAATAAAATATGATATTGTATTGCACACATTTCCACCCATAATAATCATTGCAATACGAGTCGTTCCAATAACAAATACTTTTAGTGAAACAATACCGGTACATTAATTATTGTATTTGCTTAAAGTTTGACTTGAGTTTTGTATGCATCCAAATGTTCCAAAAATATTGAAATCGAAAGAGTCGAATAATAAGCATTGCAATATAGCCTTGGTCAATAATAAATAATTTTAGTGAAGTAATACCGTAATTATTGTTTCGGTTTTATTTTTTCCGACCACTGCTCGGTGGGCCATGTTGGCGAATGCACTCACACCTCTTCAGGAAGCGTGTTAGCACTTCTTAGCAGACTTAACTTCGCTCCACTAAAACAGAACACTTAAACGTGGGGAAAGGTAACTTTGGCAACTTGGTTCCCCTGCGTAATGAACTAAGTGCTGATGTCGTGTTTACCAATGGTGGCAGGGATGCAGTCTATCAACGTCAAGTCGACGATTACTGTGGGGGCAAGAAAAAAGAGGTGTCGCTAGCTCAGAAAGTAGTGCTTGTGTACAGCACTTACCCTAGGCTACCCAGAGTAAAAGTTACGTGGGACTTGCGCTAAGAGCTCTATCGACCACGGGGCTGGACGCAGAGTTACTAGTTGGTACATCCACATGGATGAATGGCGGCCGCGGCTTGGTTACGAGGCCAAGTATTGCTAGAAGCGGCCAAGACCGGTCTGCGACTTTATATTGAAGCAGCGCATCTTGGGTGACTCCCGCCGAATCATGTGTCGAGTAGTTTGCAGCTCTGGGCGGTAATTGGAGGCAGAAACCCAGCTCCCTAGTCCCATGCCATCAATGAGAACTCGTACTCGAAACAAAAAACTGAGTTACTTACGTACAAGACGGGTTCAGAGGTGAAAGAGTCGGGCTCGAGACCATGAACCAATGTTTCCTTAGTTTTGCTGTCTAGTAAGACGCTGGTGCGATTATATGTGACTTGTGCAACAACTTCAACAATCCGACCAATCAAAACGTTTTCCGTGGATTGCCGCTTGCTTCACTTCCACGAGGTAACGCTGGGCGTTTGACATAACGTGGCTGTTTGTTCTGAGCCCTTGATCGCCGCTGCAATGCCATTTCAGAACACATGTAAAGGTTGCTGGCTCTATCTTCCACCTTTCACGCCTGGTTCACGACGGTCTGAGGAGCTCCAATTTCCATATTCCAGGCTAACACAAGCCTTCCGACGGCTTTACAGTCGCTGGCGAACTGCTTTGACTATTGCGTGGCGCTGTCCCCACACCGCATGCATCGGAACTGTATCCGGAGAGACAGCGATGCGAGTGCAACATCATTAACGTCTCATTTGGAGATCTCCTCGATTACCAGTCTTCATTATCAAAAACCTCTCGTCTTAGGCAGACAGACAAGCACCAACCAACAAAGGAGCAAGCCTTCGGCATTGAAATCTTGTGCGATCCATTGACCCACCATGGGACGAAATCGCCATCATCACGAAACTCGCGCAACTCACTACGACCAGAGACAGACACGCGATGCGAATGAATACGACGAATCCAAGCGACGTAAGATGATCCGCTGGATTAAATCGCGCTTTGGTTACGTGGAGCCGGAGGTTAATTCACGTCCGCGCGAACGCAGCAGTCTCAGCAAGAGCGGGCGCTCCGGTGGAAGCGGCAGCTTTTCACTGGCGTCTGCAGCGTACAGTAATCCACAATATACGCCCTCATATCGCATGGACTACCGTACACAGGTACTGATCGTCGGTGGAGGAATTGGTGGGCTTTGCCTCGCACAAGGTCTCAAGAAACACGGGATCCCTTTCACCGTGTTTGAGCGAGACCCGTCCCCCAACTATCGCACCCAAGGTTATCGCGTTCGTATCAACAACGACGGGTACGAAGCACTGAAGACCAACCTCTCTCCAGAAAACTTCGAGGTTTTCCTTCGAGCCACGGGCCACTTCCAGCCCGGATTTAAGTACCTGGACGCCGAAACGGGCGGGGACGCACCGCCAAATGCGCAGTTCGCACACAAATCCAGCGTCACCAAGAACGTCTTCAGTGCTGATCGCGCGATGCTGCGCTCACTTTTGCTCACCGACCTGAATGAGAACGAGATCCAGTACGGTATGGCCTTCAAAAGCTTTCATGTGCAGCCCAACGGACGTGTGGAGGTCACCTTCGAGAACGGAATGACCGTAGAGGGAAGCATACTGGTAGGAGCTGATGGCACAACGTCGCGCGTTCGTCGCCAGTATGTACCCCGCGCAGCGACACTTCTTGACACCGACAGCGGTGCAATCTACGGCAAAACGTTGCTGACACCCGAGATCGAGAGCTTCTTCGAAACGGACAGCACCACTATGGTCATCAGCAAAAAACCCATGATGAGTCTCGTCATGGAACCACGCTGCAAGGTGCAAGCGAACCTGAAGGAGTTCGCAGCCATCTCGAACTCAGACTTGCCGGATCTGCAAAACTACATTTGCTGGGTGCTCATCGCCCGTGCACAGCATTTCCACCGGAACGAAGAAACCACGGTACAAGATCTTTTCTCCATGACGCCGGCGCAGGTTGCCAACTTGTCGAACGACATGACTCGAGATTGGTGTCCACAGATCCGAGCGATCTTCGAGCACCAATCCCCCGAATGGAGCTCTTTCCTGCGCATTTCCACCATGTCTCCGGAGATTCTCCACTGGCAGCCTTCCACGGTCACACTCATCGGGGACGCTGTACACACGATGGCTCCCGCTGGAATCGGTTGCAACACTGCACTGCATGACGCTCAAATGCTGGTGAAATACTTCCATGAGATGGGGGTCGGCGTGGATGCCATCGCGCAGTACGAGCACAACATGCGTCAGTACGGCTCCGATGGCATCTCCATCAGCATGAATGCAGGCAAAATGATGTACGACCTACCGGGTGTGGAGGACATGCGCGCCGTCGTGTACTGATGCTGAAGCAGGCGGGTCAATACTACGATGCGTATCGTGTTGCCGCAAAAATCTTTCATTTCACGTCAGCACAGCACTATTTGCTCAGTGCGGGTTAGATTTTTTTTATGAATACCTTGCGCATAATGCACGCAAGAGGCGTGATGCCCCCAATAAAGCACCTCCTTCTTCTTCTTCAAAGAGACCCGCTGGTCGACTGTGTTTTGTCATCCCGTAGCAGTGAGCCCTTCATTTTCGCATGTAGCGGCAAAGTTCAAGCGCAGCCACAACATAGTGCCACATCTTGAACATCAGAAATCTCACTGAAAAACGGTCAGCCCTGTACGCAGCCTGTCCGTCAGCTCACGTTTACTCGGTCGCCACAAAATCAGCGAGTGCAACGGACGGCCCGTCTTCAATAGAAACTCCGCCTATGGTGGCCGAGTCGTCACACGAAAACCCAAGCTGCTTCGCTGCTAAGCACACATTCGCCAGACCCCAACCGTAAATGTTGTTCGGGTATTCCTGGTAGGTGGTGTTACCGCATTCACTGGGGACGAGGAAAGGCTTGTGTAACTTGCGCGTGGTCGTCTCTGTAAGACTCTGCAAGACCTTTTCGTACGCTGGTGGCTTCGTCAGAGTGATTTCTTGAGAGGAATTGTATAAACTGAGCAGCAGTGCGATGGCACCAGCCACGTGTGGCGTCGCCATTGACGTTCCAGTGAGCCGGGTGTAGGCGCTGTCCTTGACGCTCATCACCGACCGAATCCCCACGCCAGGAGCAACAAAGTCGGGCTTGATGACGTACTTGCTGCTTGTATGAGTTGGCACGTTGTCCAAACCTTCCCAGCTAAGGTCACCCTCGAAGCTTGGGCCCTTCCCGCTTGCGCCCCAGAGTGAGCTTCCTCCAATCAGTGCGCCAACAGCAATCGTATCTTCATGGCTACCAGGATAGTACACGCTCCCACACAGGAATCCGTTGGTGTTTCCACTGGCAAATACTGGGTAGACTCCAGCCGCCCGCCAAGTATCAATCACTTTACTCAGCCACGTCCACTGCGGATACATAGGCGTCGATCGATCCACGCCAAACGAGTTTGTCACCACATCAGCCCCGAGAGAGCAGTCCGTGCCCGTTCCGTCCATCTTGGTGGGGCACAAAACCCACTGCGCCGCCAACAAAAAGTCGCTTTTGTTCGCCGCGCCCCAGATATCAAACGCTCGAGCAGTGATCCACGTCGCCTCGGGGGCTACGCCGACTCCTTTCCCTCCAACTGCTGTCCCCATAGTGTGCGTTCCATGGCCCACCTCATCTGCCGTATCGGGTGTCTCCTTCGACATGTCCGTGCCCGGTGTGAACCAGAACGAGTAGTCAAAGTCCACCTTCCCGTCCTTCTTCGTCCCTGTCGTCAAAATCCCAAGAAATCGTCAACCACTAAAACCCAAAGCAACACAGCAAGGAAAAAGCTATCTATCTCTACCTCTGAAAGTATCTCTCAAAGCTTCGTGGGTGTAGCGCACGCCAGAGTCAATACTAGCCACGACAACACCCTTCCCCTTTGCTTCTTTCGCCCACAATTGAGGAGCATGTAGCAATTTCACATTGATCTGAGCTTCTCCTGCCTCCTCCTCTTCAGCATCTTCCTCTTGTTGAGCTCCAATTAACCTCAACACTCGAGCGTCTTCCTCCACTTGCAGGACTCCTGGGAATCCGTGGAGATCTTCGGTGAAAAACCTGTTGAGCTCTTGAATTCCCTCTTTATAGCGAACCACCAGAGTGTTCTGCAGCCAGAGACGGGAAATGTCAAATCCCCCCTCGTTTTGAGCCTCAATGAAGCTGGAAACGCAGCGTTGCACGTCGTCTACGGCACTGGAGAAGGATTGATACACAATTTCTCGACGCTCGGAGCGCGAGAGCTGCGGCGAGACGGAGAGTCCCCGAGGGTTGAGTGGTGGGTACAGATGCACAAGCAGCACGCGGTTGAGGCCGTGGATGGGGAGGAGCAAGAGAGCGAGTGGGACCAGCAAGAGCGCGAGATGGCGTCGGATGGAACCCATGATGATGGCTCCGAAGTGGCGGTTGAAGTTGAATGTGGTGTGGGCTACGTAATTTGGGTGAAGTATTTTTACGGGTGGATGTATTTTGGCCTTTTTGTCAAGCATTCGAAGTTTTTGTTTCGATAGGTTGTGGGAGTGGTATTGGATGTAAGAGGTGATGAGAAGTGTGTTTGACTGAGGTTTGTAATATATCAACGAATGATAGATGCATATGGTTCGGGAGGGCATGAAATGATATAGGTCGTCACAGATTTTACGAGCACTATTTGCTTGATTTTGTGTAAACGTAGATCTTTTGCTGGGACATCGATCTCGCTGTGGTGCACAGCCAATGGCTGTCAGCCATGCCGTCGGCACGTGGAGTCCTCTGTTGCTATGAAAACGATCAGCAGACTTTTGCGCATTTGTGTACGTCTCTCAAAATTACGGAATAAGCGCTAAAAACCTGGAATGATGGCTGTTCGATGAGTGTGACAGCCGAAGGCGATCGGATCGAATACCAACGGCAAATGTGGTCGGCGGCTGTCGAGCGCATCGACAGCGTAAGTAACTGGCACCGAAAGCAGCCACAAGCCACTTTACACTGCGGTCTGCAAAGTTTGTAGGCCTTCGACTGGAATCGGTGCCCCGTTGTCGTTGACGCATGCGAAAAGGGGAAAGACACGACCAAGAGGCAAATAGTTTTTTCCCGCGCTACCGCGACAATCTACCCGGTATGAAAAATCCACTCCCCATCATATTTCCAACATGTACCTTGTTCTTTGTAAGTTACAGTCGGTCGCAGCAGTCTTCTCCTCGTCTTTCGAAACGACAAATCACCAGCCATCGCCATAATCCAATCTTTTTGGGCTCTAAAAAACCCCGTCGGTCGGAAATACAATAGCAGTCCAACGACCCTCGGCGGGCGGCTGCTCCATTCCACGACAGTCGTGGGTCCGCGCACAAGGAGGCAGGAAGACCAAGTGCAAGTCCATTTAACTCAACCTATCGACCAACGAGCAACCTCCACAGCTTTCTACCAGTTTCTCTCTCCCCCTCCCCGTCTTCTCTTCGCAGGGGAATTGTCGTCCGAGCCACAAAAAACACGCGGGCCCGTTTCGGCAGACAGGGGGCGTCATCCGTATTTCCATTCGTCTCAATAGTCTCATAGGCTCACACAGGAACCAGGTCTCTCGACGCCAAGTGGAGTGGATGGTGTGGCTGGACCCGACGTCGACGCTGCTGCCGCCCATGCTGCTGGAGATTGTGCTGGTCGGCCTCATCCTCTGGCGCACCTTCCACCAGCTCTACTGGAGCTCGCATCCGCGCCGCATCTTCCTACACATTGTACGCTAAAGAAATAGTAGTAAATATGTTTCGAGGTGGCTAAGGATAAGCTCTTTTTATTTTTTTACTAACGATACGAAATGTTGGTGATACAGGTGCTGCTGTTGTCGTGTGTGTTGAGGCTGGTGTTCTGGCTGGGGATGTGCAACTCCAGTGTGCTGGCCTTCGGCATGGCGTGTTTGTGGTGGTCCAACACGATGGTGTTGCTGTGTACGGCGGCGGTGATCTTCCAGTGGTCCAGTGCCGTGACGGCGGGGCGAGTGACGGCCCAAGAGCTGCAGAGATCCAAGCGTATCACGGTGCTGCACCCCCTGGTGTTTTTGCACTCGACCCACTTGATCTGGACCACAGTCATGGGGATCCATGTGCTCGTCCATGGTTTGAGTATTCCGAGCGACATTGAAGACTACCCAGAAGATGCGGACTCTCTCCTTCTCACCTATCGGATCATCAACATCGTCACGCTGGCATTTGACGCGGTGGTGGCGTGCTACGTCGCTGTACAGCTGAGAGAAAGATTGCTGGCGGCTGCGATGGCCGACGACATGAAGAAGAAGTCGGTGGTGCAAATGATGCTGCTGATGGCCCTCCTCACGGCGTCGCTGACTCTGCAGATTATCATGGACGTACCCATTTTCATCTCGGGCATCAGGGACTCGTGGTCCTCACTGAGCTTTGAGGCTTTCTGCATCATCAAGTATGTTGTTCCAGGTCTGTTCCTGAGTCTAGCCTTCTTGTACATTATGCGGCGTGTCGAGCAGCGCGAACCCACGCGAATGGTAGTGGTGCCGTCGCGGTCACTAGTGGAGTTTGTGGAATGCTCGTCGCCGGACTGCGTGTGGTGTGCGCACCACCGACGATACCATTTGAACCAGAACAAGTGGGACGTGACGCTCATGACGTCGTTTTCTCCACGGACAGTGGATTCGAGCTATCATTCGTCCACTCACGCAAACCTCTCGCAGGGTTCCTGGTCCTCAGGCAGTACACCGGAGCTACCAGCTAACTCTCATCTGTCTCGGGATAGTCATCACCGACTTCACCAGGCCTATCAATCTCACCACGCGCACCAGGCACATCATGCACGTGGACGCGTACAGTTTCCAGCCCAGACACACGGAGACTATGAGCCGCCCACAGAAATCCCAGGAAGGCGAGGAGCGCGTTACAATTGAGTAGCTGTGCTTCTTCATTCAGTCCGGCGCTCACCAGGAGAATTGTCTGCTTAGCGCAGAGCCAAAAACAAACATCGTGCTCACCTATGAACGGAGACACCCCAACAGCAGAAGCTAGAGAGGGATCCACAAAGAATTCAAGTCACTACGATGCGACAGTGGTGAGCGAGCATAGATGTTTTAAAATGCCTCTTTATTTATGATGTCGAGAACGAAAGCAATCTACCGACACAGCAGGATCTGCAGCTTTAACCAAACTAAAAGTACCAGATAATCAATCACACGTCAATACAATGGATTCATGTCCACGTAGCGGCTGCCGATCAGGACTTCGTGTGGCATGGCATGTTTGTCAAGTAAAAACATTTTCGCAACCGTACTCGTGCCGTTGAACGGCTTTCGAGAAGTTTCAGTAGCTGGTATTATAGTTGCGGTGGCCTTGGATAGTTTTCAGACAGTTTCGTACATGTATGGAGAGTTTGCTCAACTCAAGAGAGTCGTCCGCACCCTACTCAACATGTACGAGCTCTGGCTATCTTGAACTGTCATACATGTACTCGCGTGGTGTGACGCTGGCATCAAATCGATCTCGGGCCAGAAGGTGAACCTGTCGATCTGTCAAACCCCTCCATTATCTTTTTGTGTTGGAGAATTCGTTTCTGTATATGACGAGGAATTTCTACGTGTACTTTATGGCGATTTGTTTGTTGTGTCTCGCAGTGGGCTACTACGCTATACTCGGTTGAGCTGAGCACTTTGTTAGGGTAGGTTGAGCTTGTACGTCTTCTTGAAGTTGATCGGATGAGCTTCAATTGCGTGGTCAATGTTGTTAAAGCGATGGCCATATCGGCAAAACCACTTGACCGTCTTGCGCAGACCCTCATGCCAAGAAATCTTCTCCTTCCAGCCCAGACGGCGGATCTTAGCGGCGTCAATGACGTACCGGTGGTCGTTGAAGGGTCGGTCCTGGACGTGTGTGATCATCTTAGCCTTCTCGGCTCCTAGCAGTTGAGGCTTCATCAGAGCCAGCAGGTCCATCGCTACTTCCTTGTTGGAGAGCTCGTTCTCGCCGCCGATGTTGTAGACTTCACCCACTTCGCCGTCGTGCAAAATGAGATCAAACGCTGCAACAACGTCCGAAATGTATAGGTAGTTGCGCGTGTGCATGCCGTCGCCATGGATCGTCACTGGTCGGTCGCGCAGGATCTGGTTCACTAACTTGGGGATGAGTTTCTCCGGGTACTGATGCGGTCCGTACACGTTGTTACTCCTCGTGATGATGGTCGGGAGTCCAAACGAGCGGTGGAAACTCTTTACGAGGAACTCAGCCCCGGCTTTCGTGGCTGCGTACGGGTTGGTAGGTTCCAGTACGTGGTCCTCCGTCATCGGAGCGGAATCCGGTCTCCCCTCTCCATAGACCTCGTCCGTGCTCACATGGATGAACCTTTTAATGTCATGCAGTCTAGCTGCCTCCAGCAACACGTGCGTGCCCAGGATATTGGTCTTGCTGAACTCGATCGAGTTCCCGAACGAGTTGTCCACATGGGACTGAGCTGCAAAGTGTATGATGGTGTCGATGCGCTCCGTCTTGAGGACGTAGCCCACCAAATCTGCCCCTGTGATGCTCCCATGGATGAACTTGTAGTTCTTGGGCAACGTAGCGAGGAAATCGTCGCTCAGACATTCGTCCCCCGGCTCACAGAAACTGCCCCGGAGACGTTCACAGACCTCGTCCTCATCTTCCTCGCTCTCTATGGCCTTCTCCCTCTCGACCTCATCCTCCTCCGTGCTGTCGTGTAGCTCGTGTTCACTGCCACATGAAGAAATGGCCGAGTGCACGTTGCGCACACACGAGCAGTAGTCCAGCGAGTCCAGGTTCACGATGTAGTACTGCGGGTAGCGCTTGACCAGGTGGATGACCACGTGCGAACCGATGAACCCAGCGCCGCCAGTCACGAGGATGCGCTTGGTGTAGTGCGGCTCGTCCACACGAGTCGTCACTATTTCCGCCATCGCTGTGTGTGTGTTGCGCGCTTCGAGGATGTTGCGATAGTGACGTAGACGCTATTGAATTCGAAAAGCTCTATTCGATTTTTGGTCATCGGAGAGCTGAGTGTTGAATGAAAGTAAACCCTGGAAGCTCGAGTAAGTCTACGTAATCATGATAGTAACTGGAACTTGGTAAGTAAGGGAAAAGTGGGGTGGGTCTCAGTAAGTTGACACGTAGAGGCGTGTTTTTGCCAAGCTGAAGTTAGGGAACGTTGTTACCGCATTGCCGTGGTGACCCCAAATCAAGCAGCACGATGACAGCCATGTGTCAACTGAGGCTGGCGGCAATGTTGCTACATGTACATTCACCGCCATCGCCATCGCAGCTTTCGTTTCCGTTTCGCATTTCCTGAAAACTTTGTATTATGCTGCGGCTGCCACCAACAGAGCAGTTCATTCAAAATGAATGCGACACCACCGAGAACTGGATGCAACACGCGCGTTGACAACGCTGTGATGCTTCTCGTGGCGTAGCTGCAGGCTCTACACGTAGTAGTTTCAGCACGTACGCTATTTCGTTGCCGACACATTACCTGACGAGGTATGCGTGCGTTCGCGCCAGCATGGCCCATTGAAGTAAGACCGTCGGACCACGCTCACGGCTCTGCTGGCCGCTTCATTTTTAAAAAGACAGGCTTGGCGAGCCAATATGAATTCTGTCCCGGTTTGTGGAACAACGTCTTGTAGCGGAGATGCTGCGGCATTTCTTTGGTAAGGGCCTGCTAACTTTTTTTACTGTGAATGCTTGTACATGTATTTCTATCCGGAATCAAACCGACTTGGTGCGTGCTGGAGTCCTTAAGCTACAAGACTGCAGCAGCTTGATGAGAGTTATTGCACAGAAGGATCCGCAGAAGTACGTTTTCCGCCGACTGATCATGCGATTTCAAGATTACGATCACCCACCAGAAAATTATTTTCCTGCTCTCGT
>LGSN01001248.1:0-11109 GCA_001314375.1 Phytophthora podocarpi
GGTTATGAAAGAGGTGGGATGACCGAATTTCTTCCGTTTAGGCATGATGGAGAAGCGTTGCAGCGTGTGACCACATCACTCGAATTGTAGATGATGTGTTCGGGCTTTGACGCGTAAAGCTATTAGCTGTTAAACAGCTAATGTACTAGAAATCGATAAGTAAAAATGGTGAGCTACGCTCAAATGTTTAAATTGAATCGATGTTAAGAGTGACCCCTGCTTTGCAAAAACTAGAGGTTTTGTATTATCCGACTGGCGATACAACATCTTTACGACATCTAGGCAGCATTCGTTGTCGGCGATTTTGGTTTGAACAGGTAAGCGTGCACGGTTTCAGGGACCAAAACTTGCGCTGAGCAGCAGCCTTGAGTTTCAGCGTCAGCATTTTGCACAATGCGCGCGAGAAGATCTTCCGTGAACTTCGTGAGTTTGCGCACCACTCTGTTTTCACTAAACAGAGTAAAGAACATTCCATCAGGGTACACCACCGCGTCAAGTACTCCCGAGCAGAACTTGCAATACTGCTAGTTATGAGCCAAGAACAAGTGGTTGTACACTTTGCCGCGGAGGTCGACGAATTCGTAGAGCTCTCTTTCAATTCGCACAGTTGGTGTCTGCAAACGCGAATCGTATTGGTTCGTAGGTATGTCGATGCTTGATGCGCTTGAAGTAATTGAGCTGGTGTTGGTAGTAATCCGGCAGTGTGAAGAAACTGAGAAAACCTCGACCACATACCGCACTTTGTCACCTTTTCCTGTGCACGAAACGCGGATATTGTCGACGTTTCTGAGCTCTTGCAACGTGTTTCGTCTAGCCGACACGAATGCAGGCTCTAGCCCCGCCGTCTGAAACTTGACACTCTGTTTTTCAGTCAGCTTTGGCAGCATGTCTTCGGTTCTTGAAATGCCGTAGAAGGGTGAGTATGAGCTGCGATGAACTTTCGCAATGAACATCCCGAATAATGTCAAACAACCCCAACATGTAGCTTATGGTACTTTAGTATATAATTGTGCTGAAGCAGTGAACGATACTTGAAGTACATGTATTAATACTAAGCTTACGCATAAAGAAGCGTACCTCATCCAACCTGTTGATTACCGAAAAAATTGTAGTCTTGCCGATAGGATGAGCAATTTGCATACAGTTGTCGTTTTCACTGCCGCCTCAATTTACATGCAGACCGGTTCGACTCGATGCTCGAGAGGGTCTACCCTTTCTACTGGCCGATCAACAGGATTAATACGAGATGAGTTGCAGCGGACCAACTCTCTCAATGTGCGGCAAATGAAGCTTGGTGGCTCAAGATCTTTGTTAGTTGTAAGAGCCTTCGTCGAGCATTGCTCACATGTCAACGTCATGAACACCACGTTAAGGTGCAATTCCAAAGTCGAGCATATCATCTACAATTCGAGTGATGTGGTCACACGCTGCAACGCTTCTCCATCATGCCTAAACGGAAGAAATTCGGTCATCCCACCTCTTTCATAACCCACTTCGAGCGTCTTCAAGACTTTGGTCGGAGTGAAGTGTCGTGACGGTGAAGTGCTCGATGTGAAACTACAAGAACCAATACCTGCACCTCGAAGCCCATTCACCAATTTGCGAACAGCAAACTAACCTCCTCCGACTTCTTCGACACTTCTCTCAACGACTCGCCATGAAACGCGCCGCTGCATTCGCGACCTTCCTTGCGCTAAGCCTTTTTGCTGTCACGGAGGGAGAACCGAATGCACCAGCTCTTCGCGGACTACGTCCCGACGCGGATACACCAACGTCCGAAGACGCCGATGAAGGCAGGAAGGACCATCACCACCGTGTCAAGATAGTCAAGAAAGTCAAGAAAATCGCCATTCCCGTGCCTGTGGAGGTGCCGCAGTTCATCCCGGTCCCCGTCAGCGTTCCATCCACGGTGGTGGCAATGCCTCTGGTGGCGGAGGTTTCAATCGTCGCCAGCGTCAGCGTCGTCGTTGACTGCCAGGATGGAGCGAGGGGTACTACCCAACTTTGCCAGGGGTGTGGCATCACTGCTGCATACTTGTTCAGTTGGTCATCTTGGCAGCGCATTGTTCATCTTCATCTAGTTTCAATACCGGAAAACAACCGCATAGCTTTGAGAAATTTTAGTCACAGAATAGCAGAAGACGGAGTGGTACCGGTGTCGGATAGTTACCACAAAGATTGCGTTCCTGTAGCGGCGCCGAAAAAAAAGTACATGTATCCATTTTGTTAAAAAACTGCTCCAATCTTAACCGCTACAAATCGCGTTATGTTCGTTTTCGTTCCACACGTCAAACAGGCAAAGAGCGTTCCTACCTTTAACCGGCAACAGCGAGCGTGAGTCGAAGCTTTTCTTTTGCTTGCGGCCTACCGACTTCTCGCCACGCAGCCCATGGAGGTCGCGTGGAGCCAGCTGCGGGAGGAGGCGCGGCGCCTGGCGCAGGACATCGGCCAGTCGGGGCGCGAGCACCACTCGCTAGCCAACAGCCGCGCCGTCTGGGACGCCATCCGCGCGCATGGCGTCCCGCCCGAGCACCGCGAGTGGGTCTGGCCCATTTTGCTGCACGACCAGGCACGTCTAGAGGCAGAAATTTACCAACCTTAACTAACTAATTAGCTAATTAACTAACATCTATCTACTTCTACTGCGCAGAGTATGAAGCTGCAGCGGCAGACGGAGGGCAACGCCAGCTACGGCCAGTTACTGAACGGGATGGACGAGGAGCTACAGGAGAAGGCGGACCCAGATACGAGCAACTCACTGGACCAGGCGCAGGAGGAGGCCATGGAGAGATTCCACCACCTGAACCCCTTCCAGGAACGCAAAATCCGCCGCATTCTGCTGGCCTACGCCAAGTCAAAGGACGCCTTCTACTACTGCCACGGGATGGTGGAGTCGTGCGTCGTGCTCAGCACGTTTCTAGTGGAGGAGGACGCCTTCTGGGGCTTTCGGATGCTGCTGGAAGTGCTGCTGCCCAAGTATTTCGACGAATCGGTCGTGGACTTTCACACGGACTGCCTTGTGTTGCAGGAGCTGCTACATGTACATGACCCGGCACTCAGTGAACACTTTGCACTGCTGGGTGTGTCTATTCATCTGTTGTGCACCAAGTGGTTCTTCTCGTTCTTCGCCGAGTCCATGCCGTTCGACGTCGTGTGCCGCCTCTACGATATCATGTTCGTGGATATTTGCAGTCGTCAACTGGGCTCGAAGGTTGTTTTTTCGACATCTCTGGCGGTGTTATTGTATTTGAGCTCAGCGCTCGTGGAGATTCAGGATGTGAACGTGGTGCTCGAGGTTATCAACGAGTTTTGCTGGACGACGCTGAATGAGTACTCGGTAGCCGAATCATTTCTAGATCTTATCAAGTTCATGCACGAACAGATTGATGATGATGAACTGGCTGCGCTGCGGCATAAGTACAGAACACAGCTAGCGCAGGAGGAAGAGCAACGGAAGACTTTGCAGCGAAAAATTCAAACGAAGAAAAGCAGCAAAAAGCTCAAGGTGGATAAACAGGGATCCATCGAGCAACAGGATCAACCACGCAAAGGCAGAATTCATAGTATCAAGTTGCTCATCCAGTGGAGAAAGCATATGGGCGATGACTCCGATGCTCCAACGAATCAAGCAAAGAAGAGGAATAGCAGCAGGGTAAGCAACAGCGACTCCAGCGAGAAAAATCGATGTGGCCGCAACAGCAGAACACGCAGTCGCGAACAAGAAAGCTCATCATCAAGCAGTGATGAGGAAACCCGAGGTGAAGCAGGGTTTGAGATCGTTACTACGCCGTCAGATAAGGAGATGCTGGCCAGAGTGTATCAAGGTATCACCAAGATCAATCGTCGACGGTCACGTACATCGTCATCGATGCGGAACTTTTCGTTGAGAGCAGCCGACGGGGCGCTAAGCTCGATGTCTTCTCGTAGCCTGTCACTGTCTAACTCAATTCTTAGCAATACGTCATCAACAAAGGAAGGCGATGACGCTAGTCAGGCAGGTGATGCGTATCCAGAAGACGAAGATGCATTATGGGAGCGCCTGCGAATATCAGGAACCCCCAAGGCTGTTGTCCGCCACAGTATGTGCGGTGCTCCTGATGCACATCGATCGTGGGTCTGGCCAATTTTGATCAACCAGCTTCCAGCACCACCAGATCTTCCTCGAAACCTTGCGGCGGTGAAAAACGAAGATGAAGAGGCTCTTTTAGACCGTGAAATTGCCAAATCGATCGAAAACGACATCACGAGGACGCGGAACCTGCGAAACGATCAAATGGTTCCGATGCGGCGAGTTCTCACGGCGTTTGCCAATCGCAACCGCCGCGTGGGGTACTGCCAAGGTATGAACGAAATTTTGGTGGTGCTTTTGCAGTACTTGGATGAGAATCAGGCACTTCGAGGACTCACTTTATTGATCGAAGTGCTACTTCCTGCTTACCATGTCGACTCGATGATTGGACTGCATACGGACTGCGCCGTCATGAACACGTTGTTGCGTCAGAACGACGCAGAGTTACATGCCCACCTCAACGAGCTAGGGCTGAACATGGAGATCCTCTGCACGAAATGGCTTGTGACCTGCTTTCTCACGTCGCTCCCTCTTTTTTGCGGACTCAAAGTGATCGACATGCTACTGGCCCGTTCAAAGGAGAAGCAGCGTGCATCACGCGTACTACTTGGGGTAGGCATGTCTATTTTCTTTACTCTGCGCGATATCCTGTTGGATGCTAAAGACGCAGGTGAGGTGTTGCTGGCAATCAATGAGTACTTCGCACGTGAAATGACAAAGACCACAGTTGAGATGGATACATTCCTACACTTCTGTCTGATTATCACTGACCAACTGGAGCCTGACATTGTGGAGGAATTCCGTTTGATTCACAAGGACGAAGTGATGGAGCGGTTTGCTGCGTTTGAAGCCAAGAAAATTGAGATGCGACAGCAACTTGAAGAAGCGAAAGCCAAGCAGCGGAAAACAGCCAGTGCACCGCCATCGCCTTCGAAATCAGACCGTTTATCTACTCTGTCGGCGTCGAGTATCATGTCAGGCAAGTCTAACGGCCACAATCGGATAACCGGGTTGTCTTCATATATTAGCAACCCACTTCGCAGTAGTGGAGGTAGCAAGACAACCACGACAGGCACGGGAGATGACAAAGAAAATCGCAAGCGTTACCAGCGAGTAGACGTCCTGCAAACGCACCACAGCTTCGGCGAGGATTTAGAGAAGATGGAAGACCAGCTGGAGGACCTAGCGGATTTATTTCTTCGCGGGAAGATTGACGAAAAGGAACACTCGTGTATTCGTGCGCAAATTGTGCGCAAGTGGTGCAAGGGCATGAATTCGCCGCAATCCGCAATGGTTCGAGTGCAGTCCGTCAAACATACTTACTACGAACGCAGCGGCAGTGAAGGGTTCACAAACTGTGCGCCTGGTTTACTTGAGGGCCCGGTGCGAGGCAGCTTCACCGACGAGGCAGATGGGACGCATCGCGGGAGAAAAGGATCGATCTCACTTTACGGACGCATGAAGAAGGCTCAGAAAAGTGCACTCGCCATATTTAAATCTACCTTTGAATGAAAGGCACCAGCGCGTGCGCGATGGACGAGATAAAAAGCGTGCCGACATGCTAACGGCGAAGACACTCGCTGCCTATAGATAGGGAAGGCATTGGTTTTAAAGGTGTCATGATTTGGGGTACTCGCTGCTATTATTACCAGACTGTTTTGTGTGCTACGTCGTCGAAGGAAGTGCAGTGCTCTGCCACCCCACGCAGCATCAGGAACGAGTTCCTACTCGGATCGACAGTACGTGGAGTTGACGTTGTTGTTGTTTCTTGTCTGCAAAGCATCGGCAAGAAAGAGTTGTGCAGATTCTTTTCGGTACCCTGTGGATGCAGTGGGCATATCGACCAGGGCTTGACGACGCTTTCCTGGAAGAGCTACTTCTGCCCGAGACGTCTCGTAGCGTGGTGAGGGCCCCTCCTCCATCACTCCCCAGGACACCGATGGAGTTGCCTCGTAAACGAGGTGGCAGGAGGAATAAAGTTCCTGAGTACCCACTCAACGCGCCACCCACGGTTGTCCGCCAGGCGCTGTTTCCGAGTGGTCCTGGGTCATACCCAAGTCAAGTAACCCCTCTTCACAAAGCCGCAGAAGATCGACAACATAAGTTCACACGCCAACCGAACAACAATTGGGCTCTCAATCTCTCGAACGAACACAAATGGCGTGAAATGGGGTGGAATGCATCCTCCCCAGCTGAATATTTGTTGCAGGCAAACAGCAAAGATTATAAGAAAACGCTGGCATACTCAGAAGATCTTAGACAAAGACAAGAGCTGCTGAATCTCAACGATACAAACACTGGAGCTGGAGCTGGTAAATCCCCCACGAAGAGTTTTGTCACGAAAGGAGGATACTTTCCTCGATCCACCAGCTTTTCCAGCACTACGACAACCGCCACCACCCGGGGACTTGCTGAAGTAGGTTCTGCACAGACTGAAGAGGAGCGAGCACTACTGAAGAACACAATGCTACGTGAGGGGTTGTTAGTGAAGCTGCACGACTTGATCAAGACAGCCACACCACCGCAGTCATTGCTTCAACCCCGTCTTCCTCCAAGGGAACCGGTATTTGACGTCTCCAAGGGCACCGAAGTGCTTCACTTACTGCTACAATTGCGTGATGTTGGAGTGCTTGTACTGGAAAGTATTTTGCGATGGCATGAGTTGCGTGTGCGTCTGGCACCAATGACCCCGCTAGTCCCGTTTCAGTTTGAGAACCACAACTACTGCGTCAAGATGGTGTCGGATATGAACTTTCTGAGTACTATCAAGACTCTAGGAGCAGTTTTGGGCGTAAACTCATCGACTATGAAGCATAATCCTTTTATGATGCCTGCACCGATCTCGGAGCGCGATTTTCAAGGACTACGCGAGCAGCCTTGGCGAAGCTTGCGGCTGTTTTCTAGCAAAGATGATGACCCCGTCCAGCGGGTAGCGGATGCTGAGAAGTATTTAGTGTGGTGTCTGTTCAATTTACAGGATGCACCGACACCGATGCCATCTTCTCCGGCTCGTTCTCTTTACGGTAGCAACTCGCCGACATCTTCGCTTCGTAAGCGAGAGCAACAGCAGAAACTGACTTGGCAAAAGCGGGCTGAGAAGCAGCTTGAGATGTTGTCCATGCCCCTGGAATCGCTGTCTGGCCCAACGCATGTCCAGGACTCGTCGAAAATGATGAAGAGGAAAGGTGTGCTGCCTTCGCTACCACAGTCTCCCCCAAAGACACTCAGAGAACTTATGGGGAACGTACATCAGAGCGGAGGCGAGGAGGAGGATTTTGGCCGTGGTGACAACAATCGTAGCAAAGTCTTCCAGACGCCCTGGCGTGGAGAAGAATTTTCAGCCACCGCCGCAGATTTTGAGGCACTTGGAGCACTCGAAGCACCTCCGCATCACATGGTGACGCTAGTTGCTGCTAGTGTTCTCATCCTGCTCAGTCCGGCTGATCAACTTCCAAAAGATTTGTCATGGCGTTCGTGCCAGAAAATGCTTCGGCACGGAAGGGGATTAATTCAGCGTGTCCAAGTCTTCGACGCGGCAGGCGTACCGGCCTTCAAGTGGAAGGCACTTGTGCCATTCCTGCAGAATGAGCACTTCCAGCCCAACTTCCTTGCTCAATTTTCATGTGCTGCCAGTAGCATGTGTGCCTGGGTCTTTTCAGTTTTGTGCGCAGCCCAGCAACAAGACTACGAACGCCTGGGGTTGCACACAAGTAGCGGTATTGATGCAGGTGGCGTCGAAGACCGTCTCGTGCTGCTTTCAGAACTAGAAGTCGACGCTGCTGTCAGCCCGCAGTCAACTAAAGGCAGCCGTACTTTGTGGGGACCAAGAGAAGAGAATGAGTCGCTGTTACCGCCGCTATCGCGATCAAGAAGCAGTAAACGTGTGAGTATCGGGAACGCTGAAGTTCTCTTCATTAACGAAAACCAGCCAGTGATGATGTGTACGTCACGTGGCAGTTCCCGTTCTTCATCGCGGCGGAGTGAAAGCCCTGCTGCTAGCAGCAGGGAAAGCAAATTTCCTGTTAGTAACTTACACAACGGTGGAGCAAGCAACGCTCTTCTGCGTACAAGTCCCTGGACTTATCGTGGCGTGGTATATTTCGTGTCCTTCTTCCTTCAACAGGACAAGGAGCGATCGCAGCAGCAGGAAGAGGAGGAGGCTGAAGAGATTGATGAGCGTCGTCTGATGATCAAAATCTACGAGCCCATGAGCTCCGTGGAGTCGCAGATGGCTGTGGACATGGAGGACTTGCGCCAGGATTTTGGCGAGCAAGCGATGGTGGCGTTTCAGAGCGGCCAGTACCGCCGTCTTTGTGATCTGATGCTACGGCAGCTCGACCGGATGATGGATGCTGGCAACGTGAAAGCTGCTCCGCCGACTCCGCCGCAGCACGCGAACTCAACCGCTGCTGAGAATGAACCCGAAGCAGCAGAGGAAGGCAGCGTTCAGGATGAGTCTCTGCGACTTGAAGGTGAAAGTGGGAAGCAGGCGAATGCCCTGGATTTGCTTCTGCAGGACTCGGAGAGCGACCATGACGACAATGAGGCTCTCGATGAGCCATCCTCGGAGGAACCAGCAGTGTACAAACGACCCGACACGCCTAGAGATCTGGACACCTTAGAGGCGTCGGCATTGAAAATCCAGTGTATGACGCGACAGCAGCAAGCTCGTGGGAAGGTGAGTCGCATACGGGCTCAAAAGAAGCAGAAGGAGATGATGGAGGTATCAGCGTTGCGGATTCAGTGTGCTGCGCGGCAGAAGCAGGCTCGACACAAGGTGGATCGCGTGCGTGCCGCGACGAAGCGGGTCGAGGCCATTCCAGAGGCCGACGAGGACCAAGAAGACTGCGAGGCGTTTGCAGCAGCAGCAGGAGAAGAACCTCTAGGAGATCTATCAGAGGAGGTGGCAGTGCTGGAGTTGCGGCCTGGGACCGTCATGAGTTACGCCTCCGACCAGTTCGAGGACGACTTCGAGATCAGCGACGTAGCATGAAACTCGGTGCAGTGAAGTGATTGAGCAAACGAAAGCAATAGCAATAGCAAAATTCCCATTCAGCATGAACTCGTCGCCTTGTACGTCGGGTGGTCCTGAGCTGGCCAATGCTTGCTTAGGGTGAATTGGTGGATCGAATCTGTCGGTTGAGCACAATTTGATTATAACGGCAGCCGTTTCGTAGACTATATGTATGGATGTATCTCTCCATCTATTGGCTATTAATTTTGAGTGTCTTTTAACATTCGGTGGCAGAACTAAACATCACTGCTTCCGTTTCGTGGCGGTAGATCATCCAACTTTTCACCATCGTTGCCACTTGCGAATTTGCCTCTGCTTTCCCGTCAACTCAACTCTCTCACTATGAGCTCGCACACGCACGTGCTGGGCGTGATCGGTGGCTCCAGCCTCTTCCACGCCAAGCGCTTCTCGTCGGGATTGGTGGAGCAGGTCGTGGACACGACGTTCGGCAGCGTCGTGTGCCACGTCGGCACTTGGCAGCCGCAGGACGAGGCGACGCCCGCGCTGCAGCTCGTGTTCGTGCAGCGCCACCACGCAGACCCGGATGGAAAGTACCGTCAGCCTCGACAGATCAACTTCCGCGCCATTGCACTGGCGCTCCAGACTCTGTGCTGCGAGGCCGTGGTCGGCATCTACTCGGTCGGCTCCATGACCGCCAAGATCGACGTGGGTCGCTTCGTGGTGCCCGAGGATTACTTCAGCCCCTTCGACATCTTGCACCTGTCTATGGACTACGACGCCCACGTCGTGCCCGAGCTCAACGCGAAGCTCAAGGCTGCGGTGGTGCAGGCCCTGCAAAGCGGGGGCTTCGACCCGCACGACGGCGGCGTCTACGTGCAGACGGCGGGCCCGCGCTTCGAGACCAAGGCCGAGGTGCGCTTCTTCGCGCAGTTCGGCCAGCTCATCGGCATGACGGGCGCCAACGAGGCCGAGCTGCTCAACGAGCTGCGCGTGCCCTTCGCCATGTTCTCCATCGTGGACAACCTGGCCAACGGCATCGGCGACCCGCTCACGCTCGAGGCCTTCAAGGCCACGCAGAAGGCCAACTCTGGTCTCATGGAACGCGCCTTCGTCCACGTGCTGGACCAATTGGCCAGCCGAGAGACCCTTGCCTCGCTCGCGACCACGCCTTGAAGGTGCAGCTCCGTCAATAGCAGCAACTCGAGCCCTCGAAACATAGGTAGAAACGTCATAAAATATACCTTTGCCCGCCAACTCGTGATTCAACATGGACACATTTATTGAGTACATAGTGGACATGTTCGCGAATGGACCCTTCTCAAATATTTCCACATCATTGCAAAATTTTGAATTCACTTTGAGAATTTCGCGTGTCATTGATTTCGTAGAAGATGGCGCAGTCGGCCGAGTCGGACGTGGCGTTCATGCGTCTGGCCATCGCGGAGGCGCATCGCTCGCAGCCGTCCGAGAACGCTTACTGCGTGGGCTGCGTCGTGGTGCGCGACGGCCAGGTGCTGAGCTCCGGGTTCTCGCGCGAGCTGCCGGGCAACACGCACGCGGAGCAGGTGGCGCTGCACAAACTCAACTTCGAGGCGCAGGGGGCCACCGTCTACACCACAATGGAGCCATGCAGCAAAAGAGTGTCGGGGAACGTGCCGTGTGTGCAGAGTTGTCTTCGCGCGGGGGTCTCGCGTGTGGTCATCGGCGTCATGGAGCCAAAGATATTCGTGATCTGCGAGGGGGTGCAATTGCTCCAGGACGCGGGGGTGGACGTAAAGCTACTTGAGGGACTCGAGGCCGACTGCCTCGCTCCGAACGCGCATCTCAACCTCGTATACTAGTTGTATACACAGTTGGATAACGGGGGATGTCGGTGCTTTACGAATGAATACATCTATCCGATTTTATTCTCCATCACCGCGACTACGTCAAGCAAGCGTTCCGATTCTTTCAAGGTCACAAGTTCCAATACACATACAACTTGTAGCGATGTGGTCACGCGCTACAACACTTCTCCATCATGCCTAAACGGAAGAAATTCGGTCATCCCACCTCTTTCATAACC
>LGSN01001249.1:0-11086 GCA_001314375.1 Phytophthora podocarpi
CCTCTGCCCTTCGACACGCGCTGCACCAGACGCCTGTTATGCGCATGCACTCGCCGCTGCAGCATCGTCCTGTCTCTGTACACCATAGTGAAGGTCCGTGTGCCTGTTCTGCCCCGTTCCCTGACTCCTGGAGCATTCTCGAGCCCTCGTCCTGGTCCAGCGAGACGAACCCCCCGGACTCGGTTTAAAACGCAGGACTCAGCGAAAAAGCGCTTTTTAGAGCCAAATTTGAGACGTCGCACGCGCTAGAGACTCTCGCACGCCGCTGCCGAGCCTACCGAGGTGTCTAACTCTCGCTCTCCGTCGTGGTCGCGATGTTCCTGAGCCGCCTCCTCTTCCTCTGTCTGCTTGATGCTGTCGCTTTCGGAAATGGTCAGTTGTTTTGTCGTTTTAGAGAAATGAAAAACCTCGCGACAAAAAACCTTTTATAGAATACCATCATTCAGAACCTGTCAAAATTGATTGAGCGGATTTTAAGGGAAACAGATTTGGGTTAGCGATTGCAATGCGTATTTACAAGACAGGATTTGCAGCAGCTTCCTTGGCTGCGATGCTTCAGGGAAAGTGGTGGTGGTTGTTGCTACAGCAGCGTGGCATTCTCAATTGATGCGGCTTAGAGTGTAGAAGTATGCTGGTCGACCAGGGCGTCGCTCTCTCTGACACAACACTAAGTTGAAGTGGGCTGAAAGTAGCGTCGTGATTGGATAGCAGGTCCAGGTTCCGTATTTCGAGATGGCTCATGAGAGTGTGCTCGTGAATTCTAGAACAGAGCGCCGAAAACATTCCAATTACCGCATGCAGGTTCTTGAACGACAGTTTGCTGGCGCGGTGCTAAATGCACTGGCATCATTTGTAGCTTGAGCTGTTAATATGGGTGAGGTCATTGGCTGCCTTGCGATCAAACTATCTACCACGAACGCTGTACGTGTGCGAGTTATGCATTTATGACGATGCTTCGCCGTACTGTGAAGCTAGTGTAACTTACACTTTCACTGTAAGGCTCGCTCTCTTCCTACGAGCTGTTTTGGATTCTCCTAGCCATTCGGAAATAATTTTCCCGCGAATATATTAACCACAACAGAGACGTGAACCAATGCTCAAGTACTATAGCATCCAGGCGCTCGTGTTGCACATAGTTTGGTTTCGTCCTTCTCCTTTTCGGGTCAAGAATGTAGTTTCATACAACTTCTGATTTACGGCTTTCGAGGACGACAACTGTGCCGTCAACTACCCGGGCTCTCCGTCACAGTGGCCGTACGACATCTCCAAGTGTAAAGTTTCCTCGCAGCTTACGGCTTACTGGATCGATCTACACAGTCTTCCGTGACTGTTGTCTTTGTCTTGCTTAAGTATTACTCAATTATTACAACACCCATTATTACTTCCATCTACTCCATCACAACCCAGAAAAAAAGTCTGCCTAACATGACATCGACGAGTATCAGAATACAACACCGGACGGGGGGTGGCTACTAATACAGAAAATAGAGCGTAAATTCGGTCTAAATTCAGAGAAGTTAAACCGAATGTGGTTGCAATAGTGTGTGCGAAGTCGATTAAAGTACAATCGGTTAAAAGTCGCGACAGTAGGTGTGTGACCGTAACATCGTCCACACCGGATACCGTTCTCCCGTTTTGTGTAAGTCTGCCTAACGAGCTTACGTTGTCCTATCCAAGCGTAGCATCCACCGAAAGAAGCGCACAACATTGGCGAGTTGAAGGACTTGTCGACAGTAAGCACAGGTGTTTTCTGAAAAGAAACGACATCGTGTAATGTTGTACGGGTGGTACCACAAAGCGTTAGTCTAAAATAAAATGGAAAATAAAAAAGATCACTAACTTCTCATATCACTCCACTCACTCACGCTGCCTTGGAATAGCGACAGCGGACGTTCATCAATGGGGGAGGCCAAGTCCAAAAGAGAACCCAGCACTACAACCACCAACATCCCGAGTCAATAAATGAAGTCGAATACGATCATCAAAGTTAATGAGATTGTCTACGAGGAAAGTCAAGTAGAAAAGAAGGTACTATAGAAATGATCCTGTAAAAGTACGGTCTTGGCTTCATAATCCACAATATCCGGTTTCCTAATTGGGTGTTTGTAACCATATGAGCAATTATACATTGATTATGCATATTCGATTGGGTAGTTCACTTCAACATCCTCGTCTTTGCACGACAGCCTACGTGTTGTCCTTCGACAACCAACACTTTGATATCCATATACTGTACCAGCATGGTTTGTAGACTCTGTTGGTCTGGATTGCACTAAGAGACTTCAATATCATCGCACTATGTGGTATCTAAGTTAGTTAGAAGTTCTAGCTAGCTAGCCTAGAATTATTCAGGGCCGTTTCTGTGGCTTCTCACTGAGAAGTTCTCCGCGTCTGACCATGGCCCAACACACTCATAACATTATTCCTCTCCAAGCCTGAGTTCGAGGCGCATGCATCAGCACGTTATGTAGTACGAGTCGATTGCGGCATTGGTCAATGTGTTCTTCGAAACCGTGTAAGAATTGCAACTTTTGAAGCAAGAAGGAGGTTCAGGATAGCTGCTGCGAAATGGGTTACCATGCAACCTTCTGAGGGTGGCCAACTACTGTAAATGAAGTGAATAAAGAGCATATTGTAGTTTTGAATCATGTTATTATTGAGAACGCTGGTCTTTTACGTACGCTGCATAACCCAAATAGAGATTTTTGTACGCCTCAGGGATTGAGCAATGAATGAGGCTTACGAGTGGTTGCAGTCAATAGCCTGTAGTCCGCGACCACAAAATTTTGTTTAATGCCGGGTTCCCCATACGGATGCTATCCGAGCACCTGAAGGACCTCAAGCTTATCATGATTTTGCAGTGCCCTTCGGGGCGAGTCGCACAACAATTTTCCGAGTGCATGTAAGGCTTATACGATCAAGCTGACCCTTGCATAAGCATTGCCTTACATATCCGCTGCACCCACGAAGCGTTCCGTATCAACCGCGAATTCGTTCAAGCTCCAATTGTAGAACGAAGCAGAGAACTACGAAGGAAAAACAGACGAGAGTCATCACACCAGCAGCAGACTGGAGCTGCAATTGGTCGCCATACAGACTACTTTTACTGCGTGTAAAATACAGTAGGGCTTCGCGGGGGTTGAGGTGTCGAACAAGTCACACACACAAAGTCATCGCATGCTGAAACATTACGATAGCGTTACAACCGTAAGCCACGAATGGCGCGCACTGTTATGGGCCGCCACTCGCATGATTCAAGTCTGCGACCCGTGCCGGAAATCGCACCCCATGAATGTGCGCGTACTACAATGAACACAAGCGAGACGTGCAATTGTAGCTTAAGCGTTCATCGTAATAACTGTCCGTAATAACCTGCAATGGAGTACCTTCGTATATGATACTGGATCTCTTGTCCAAAAGTTGTCCAAATCTGTCCAAATTGTCCAAAAATACATTGCACCAGAGTGGTTAGTTTACCGGGATTGTCCAAAACCAGTCCAATTTTACCGACTTCAGATAAATTACCGGTAATTTACCAAAATAAATATAGGTTACATGTCGCTAAAATATAGGTTACTTGGAGCTAACTCGAGGGTTAGCGAGTCAATTGGTTGGACGATCAAGTTGTGACTGATCGCGCTACGGGCGTGCCGCCGCGCCTCACTCCGCTCGGGATATAAAGATAGAATGTCCTGGCTGTTGCGATTCACGTGTGCTGCAGTCCAGCCGGCACGACGTAGTCAAGAAGATAATAAACACACAAAGTTGTTCTTGTCCTTCTTGTCCTTCTTCTTCTTCTTACTTGCTACTGGCCTGGTTGATTTGAGACTGTCCAACTACTTGGCCCCACACATGCATTGTGGCTCGCTCTGCCAGCCAGCTATCCTTACTTCAACTGCTCCGCAGCTTCGTCCCTCCTCCTATCGCCTTCGGCAACCGCTTCGCTCTGCGACGGTCTCCACGGTGCCAACGGTGGCCTCGGCTCGCTGGAATGCTCGGCGCTGAGCCCGTCTCTGCAAACACCGGGCGGGTTTGCTATGGCTACGCGCGCTCGCAACCGCTCGCCTCCGTTGGCGGGGCGCTATGCCTAGCCGCCGATTTCGTAATTACACTCACCATATAATTGGACAGCAAGTTATTTATTAGGACAGATAAAGTTCGCCCGTTTGTCCTAAAAACCAAACAAAGTGCCCTTACCCGGCTCCGGAGGCGGCATATTAATTCGTATTCTACGTTATAATATACTGACGCTATACTGGGACAGTTTTGGACAGTTTTGGACAGATTTGGACAACTCAGGGAGTTACTAGTACTTCTACTAAAATAACCTTTCTTTTTGATAATTCGGTCATTTACTTTGGACAATTTGGACAGCTTTTGGACAAACTAATTTCTACCTCGTATATGTATATCCACAAACACCCTGGAGTCGACCGATTAAGCTTTAAAACGGTCAGGTGGTCGTAAGTGCAGTTGAATTTGCCACACAAACCAAACAAATATCAGTGTTGGTTGTTTATTTCAGAAGTATACTTCGAGAGGCTGGAGACATTGATGGATAGTGAGTGGATTCGTCTAACAATTGCCCATCAATGTACAAAATAGATTGATAAACATGAATCGGCAAAATTTCTCCGCTCTGCATTCTGAGCACGAGAGGGTCTTTCGAGTGCAGCCAAGGATCCTCTGTCCACTGCGTTGCCACCAGTAGTCTTGGTGAGAAACAATTCGATTCTTCAGCTACATGATCCAGGACACGTTTGTACGCTGGCACCAGGTCAATCGGGCGTACCATCGTTTCGTGTGTGTCAGCTCAATGGTAAGGCTTGAGAAGTGTTATCCAACTCAGTACAAAATCATTCCGAGACAACCGCCTTGAAGAGTAAGGCAATAATTATCCCTGCATTTTCTCGGAAGTCATCGAGTCCAGGAGTGTTTGAGCTAATGTCATGGATGCTGAAGGGAAAATTTGTTCACGTGGAGACCAACTTCACCAACACAGAAGGACCGGTGCCATGGGACGAACGAAAGCAATTACTCGACAAGAAGTTCTTTTATCGTTGGAGGGAACGCGCACTATATGTTTGCTGCTAGGGTATTGCTCGAACTGAATTGGATCATTTTATCGCGGATAACATCCAACGGTATGTCGAATTGCCGTTTGGCATATCTCCCACGGGTGCATTGAGCAAACTATTTGCTTGGTATCGTGACTTCAAAGGATCAATTGACACTCGGCCTTCTCTCTTAAGCAGGTTTGTGGCCAGGGAGCTTGCTTTTCGTCTTGGTCCTGAGTTTGCGCGAAGTCTTGCACGCTCTCTCTCAAAGAATTCATCACTAGTGATCATTCTTTCGAGCTGTGGCTCTTCGCGGATCTTGTTTGTCATGGGGTTTGCTGTTCCACTCTTCACTATAATAAGGAGCGCTTATGCTGGGCGATCTTCACTCACCGCGCAGCCGTTTAATACCCAGTCTCACCGGGCAATCTTTCTCCTTGAACTGCAGCCCGACAACTTCAATAGCAATGCTGGTTGGTTCTTCAGACAACGAAGCAGGCGCCAGAAAGTTCTTTTGAATTTTCTGTTTATCCACTTGGAGATTGAGTCACCAGTCTGTTAAGTGAAACAGCAACATACACCCCCACTGCCCCCAACCAATACTCAGGCAACTTCATGCGCAACTTGATAAAAAAACTTGCAAAGACTTGGTAGTTGAATGGATGCGTCTCCGCGTCTGCCACTTGAAGAAACATAACTATCACTAGCATTGTACATTTCGCCTGCACAGCCATAACATCACTCTGAGCATTTACATCGCGAGTTTCCAGAAACACCGCGTCGTAGCCGCCGCGACTCCACATTTTGGAGCAAACCATTCCGACGAACGGTTCAACATGACTGTGCTCATGGAATCTACGCACCACGCATTCCACGATTCCCATTTGTCCTTCGTCTGCCACTCAGTGTAACTAACGTGGATAGCTGACATTGCTACTTCTTCTTCTTTACTAGGCCTGGAGTCTCACCATTCATCTACCGGTTGAATGGCGCTTCAACTCTGCTTCCGACCCAATTTCTATTCCTAAGAAAACACCCTTAACACTTGATACTGAAGTCGTATAATTTATCCAAAGTATTAAATTATACCTTAAATTAGATAAACACAAACTCGTGTTAAATCGAATAGTTAGAGAAAACGGCTACTGTCGTATATCGTCTCTAACAGTATCTTTACCGGTGGTTTTATGGATCATAGAAATGCAAATCTCCCGTTTCTAAAATGCCAACCTGTGGTCTAAAAACCTCAGACGTCAATTCACCAGCTCAGCTATACCGGCGTGCAGGGGTCGACTGGTGACCCCCCCCCCCCCCCGACTCAAAAATACGCAGGACGGGCAGATGCTAGATTGATCATGCGCTCGCGCTTGCAGTGAGCATATAGCTATGCCATCGCAGTGGTCTTGGAGTCTGCACGTGGACGATCTGGAAAAATTCTCGCAAGTTCCACAAATGGGTGGAGTATACTGAGCTCCACGTCTCCAACCAGGTTGCCCATTTCTTAACCAGTATCGTGAAAACATCGATCTTGCACACATCAAATTTCTTGATAGTACTTTTATTGAGCTTAAATCCCGACGTTGCATGATATTTCGTGAAGGAGGCAGTTACCGTCTCGAGGCACACCGAAGAGCTTTCCATGGAACCGAGCCAGACAGAAGTTGACTGGTTGAGCCAGTATTGTTTGGACAACCTGGTGATTTCCCAATTTTGCGATTGCTCGTTAAGCTGCGATGATGCAGGCGGCGATGAAAGTGTAAGCTTTCCCGGCAGGTCCAAGGTTGGACTTGTTGGGGACGAACCCCTTATACGTCCACCTACATTCGAAAGTACCGTATCTGCATTGGCCGCTAAGCATCCCGTGTCCTTGCCGTTTGGATATGCATAAGGCGCCTCATTCAGGCTCGCAATACTCATAACATCCTCAACATCATTCTCGTCGTTCGACTCTGCACCATCGTCGATGCTGTGGTCAACCCTTACGATCATCGGTCCAGCACTTGCGTGAGGCATGTGCATTGAAGCAGCACGGCCAAACGACAACATCGAGGATGGTGACGAGCTGTTCCTGGACGTTCACGCTCAAGACGGCATGTCGTTCGGGGAACCACTGGACGCCACTGACGGCCCAATCACACACGGGACTGAGTCTAAAACGCCGATTGAAGAAGCAGCCAAAACACGCGACCCTTGAATACTCATAGCTAGGACGTCCGCGTTCAGATTTACATCTGTCTACGAAAGTAGCAAATGTTCAGATGGCGTTAATACATTGAGTAAGCGTGCAGGTCTGCGCTGACGACGTTTTGGATCAGATTCACTATCAGGCGGCTCTCGCTGGCTGTAAAGCTGTGATCCCAGTAATCCTGCATTGCGAGGCAAAGTCCCGTCCCAGCAGATCCACCTCGTAATCCGATATCAGGAGATCTTTGTCTGCATCCTCAGCTCCATCAGTTCTATCATCTTGACTCTGTAATTCCTTGACAGTACTTTTCATGTCAGCATCTGAAGGCCTCAACGCACTTCCAACTTCATAGCGTCCCGGGTGAGACTCACATCATAGGAAACTCCTGCGATCAACTGTTTCCACTCGATAAGATCGATGGTAAGAAGTCGTTGAATATCCTCAATCACTGAGCGCACAAGTCCAAACTCGATCTTGGACGCATGTAGTTTGGAACTACGTTATTGAACTCAACTCCAGCTTCAAAAAGTAGAGCTTCCAACACAACAACACATTATCACGGTGTCAACAAGCTTGGCGGAGTGGCGACGGCGGTCAAACTTCAGCGGTGCCTAATACCCTGTGTTCCGGATGCAACTCGGAAATCCAAGCTGCATCTCGAGATTCCAGACATTCGATTCCGCAGATAGTCCGACGTTGTCATTGTAACTTTCAGCTAAGTCGAGAAGTCTGGTCGCGGCGTTGACCATGCGTACGCAACCCTCGGCGGAGTGACACGTCCAGAACGCGTCTGTCCCCACCTAACTTAACGAGCCACAAAGTTCTTCGCTCCTGCCTCATCCAACTGAGAGTCCTTCGTCTCAACTTTCGACCATGAACGCACATCTGTGTCCAAACCCTCGTGAGCTGAAACTGCGTTTATGGAGGTGACACTTCAGATGGGGGTTGAACTTGCAATGCGGTCAGGACAGAAAGAACTCTGCAGTAACAGCGACGACACATTCGCAATTTCAAGCGCTGAACGCACTTCAGTCTTCAGAATACGATCGGTATGCGAGCAACAGCAGCATTGCACTGTTTCGGGAGATGCCTTATCGCGCTAGTATCATGGACGTAGCAGCTGGTAAAAACGGTGGGGGGAAGGCTGACATTCGAGTAATTCAGTTTTGCAATCGGTTGAAGACACATTACTATCAAATAGCAAAGTATATAGCGACGGCTCCAGCCGAGAGTGGCGTCCAAAGTGTACGACTGCAGCAATGGATGCTGCTGCGTCAAACGGACGTATGGATATCGTGAAATGGCTACACGACCACCGCTCCGAGGGGTGTACCACCGATGCAATGGATCAAACAGCAGCTAACAGGCATTAAAGGTAGTGAAATGGCTCCACTCGAACCGCGCAGAGGGGTGCACAACGTTAGCGATGGATGAGGCTGCAGCGAAGGGGACTATTAGGATGATGCAGAGACTTCATCAGTTCACGACGGCTGGCTGTACAACCAAAGCGATGGATGCAGCTGCGGGCCGCGGATGCCTGGGAATTCTGAAATGGCTACACAAGCAATGCTCGCGACGCTATACAGCCCAAGGCATGGATGCTGCAGCGGGTAGTGGGCACTTGAACGTGGTAAAATGGTTGCATGCAAACTGCATGGAGGGGTGTACCTCCAGTGTGATGGATTCGGCTGCGTCTAATGGTCACATCGAAGTCCTTGAATGGTTTCACGCAAATCGACCAGAGACTTGTACGGCGCACGCAATAAATCAAGCTGCGGGTAGAGGGCACTTACAATTTGAAGTGGCGCTGTTTCTCCACACACAACGAGCCAAGGATTGCGTTGCCGACGAGAAAGAAATATTTCGTGTGAGAGCCATTGGCCTCGAGTGTATGCTTCGCGGAAAGACTGCTGCCTGGTTTGATCTGCATTACACCACTTTTCTAAGAATTTGAGTGGCCCAATCAGTACTTTCGCATTTGAATGCTTCATTGCACCACGGCAAATATCATTGTGCTGTAGCAGATATTGATGGTATTATATATACGGCGCCCCTTCGCCTGAAAGTACCATCGGTATCGTGAATCTCTTCCAAATAGGGGGGGGGGGCAGAATTGCCAAATGGTACGAAAATTAAGGTAGAACTTTGGACGAAAAAATGGTAAGAACATTTTCAAAATATGGTAGCAATCAAATATAAATTGCGTAGCCATTTCATGTTGAAGCCAGAGCACCAACTTCAGTCACCAACTCACTTGCCAACTTCAACAGAAACCGTCATGCCGCGCGTCTCCGACCGCCGGCAACTCATTGCTGACCTCATCAGTGGCATGACTGCTGCCGCCCTTGACGTAGAAGATTACGAGGATTTCGTTTTGTTGGACACCCTGTTCGACACGGACGGGGAGCTCTCGCTGGATTCGATCTTCGAGATGGATGAAGAATTGCTCCTGGACACACCAATGGACGATCTTGCGGAGGTATTGATGCTCGTTGAAGGCAATCGCTACCTTACGCCTCGCCTACTTTACGATAAGAGCTCCGACTTCACGAAAAACTATTCATGCAGTTGCCCAACGACAGCTTTCGCCAGCTAACACGCATGTCGAAGGAAACCTTCCAGTTTTTTCTTTCCGAGATCGAGACGCACGCAGTTTTTCATAACAACAGCCATCACCCTCAAGCAGACGTCACGTTACAGCTTGTTGTTGCATTATTTCCATTACGGGAATGGCGCGTCACTGGGAAGAACGCTGAAGCTGTGGGGAATTGGCAAGGGTACATGTGTGCTTTACGCAACCCGAGTGCTGAAAGCTTTAAACAGTCTCTCGTCGAAGTACGTCGTTTGGCCCAACAAGCGCAGACGCAAGGCGATGTCAAGACGGATGGCTACAAAGGGTTCAAGGGCTGTGTAGGATTTATTGACTGTACTACATTTCCTCTCTCGCAGAAGGCAGCGGTCGATGGTAAGTGCTACTTCGACAGAAAATGCCGCTACAGTATCAACGCTCAAGTTGTCTGCGACGACAACCGACGAATCATCGCGTTCTACAGTGGTTGGCCCGGGCCCTGTTCTGATAGCACTGTGTACAACAAGACGCAGCTTGCTGGGGATGGGTACAAGCAACTCGTTTTCTCCAGAGGTGAATATCTGATTGCCGACTCTGCATATCCGGCTGATCGCGTCGCTAACACAATTTTTCCAGCTTATCGCAAGAACATGAAGGGGGCTGACATCGAGGCATTCAACACTTGCATAACCCATGTTCGTGTGGTCAACGAGCATACTATCAGTGTGCTAAAGGGCCGTTGGGCGTCGCTGAAGGAACTGCGAGTCCAACTGAACAAGAAAGAAGATGTGGAAAGGATTCTTCAATGGATAGCGGCTTGTGTGGTGCTGTACAACATGGCTCTTAGCCTGGGTGACGACTGGACTAGCGATGACGAAAGGTCTGCCGAAGAGAGTGGTGAACCAGAAGAAGAAGAGAGTACGAAGACGACGATGACGAGTTCCTATTTCGGCGTCGGTTGAAGAAAAAAGCGATAAGCAATGGCAAAGCGAGAGGTGGAATTCTCTGGTACCGCGCAAACTACGTGAATTAACTAATATATATCTTATAGACCCGGTATCCATCGCTAACACGAAGTAGGCAACCCTTCACCTCGCGTTCAACTCAATATAAACTGCCACGCCAAAATTCCGCCGGATATTACTCAAAAGATGACGGTTAGAGCAGTGATGGGAAAAAATAATTATTGTACAGTACTTAATGGTATTTTCAATGGAAATATTTATTACTGCAAATGTGAGATTCAATACAATATAATATTGCCCCAATAACTGC
>LGSN01001250.1:0-11074 GCA_001314375.1 Phytophthora podocarpi
CGCTCTACAAGAACTACCCGGATGTGATCGTGGAACAACTCGGTCTACAGACATGTCGAGACACAGTGATCGGTAACGCGCTGAAGCGTGGCGTGTCTGGTGGAGAACGTCGACGAGTGACGATGGGCGAGATGGAGTTCGGCATGAAGTACGCGACGTTCATGGACGAGATCAGCACGGGTCTCGACAGTGTGGCGACCTTCGACATCGTGTGCACACAGCGTGACATCGCCAAGAAGCTGCACAAGACGGTTGTTATGGCGTTGTTGCAGCCTGCCCCCGAGGTATTTGAACTGTTTGACAACATTTTGCTGTTGATCGACGGCGAGATGATGTACTACGGACCCCGGGAGCAAGTGGTGACATACTTCGAAAGTTTGGGCTTCGTGTGTCCGCCCGATCGCGACGTGGCTGACTACCTGTTGGACCTGGGCACCGACCAGCAGTATCAGTACGAGTTGGCTAAGACAGACAACCATCCTCCAATGACACCTCCGACTCCTCGATTGGCGAGTGAGTTTGCGGATCAATTCCGTCAGTCGGCTATTCACTACGATATCGTTCGAGCTTTGGATGCTCCTTGGAGCAGTGAGCGTGTGCGTGACGCCGAGCAGCACCTGGGCAAGATGCCCGAGTTTCGACAGTCATTTTGGGCAAGTACGCTGACTCTGATGCGTCATCATATGCTTCTTGCTCTTCGTAACACGGCGTTCATGCGTGTGCGTGCGTTGATGGTGGTGGTTATGGGACTCATATACGGCAGCACGTTTTACGGCTTTGACCCGACAAATGCGCAGGTGACGTTGGGTGCCCTGTGCCAGACGACGTTTTTCCTCGCAATTGGCCAGGCGTCTCAAACTCCAGTGTTCGTCATGGCCCGCGAGATTTACTACAAGCAACGTCGGGCGAATTTCTATCGAGCACAATCTTTCGCCATCGCGTGCCTGTCGGCACTGCTGCCTATTGTTGTGATTGAATGCCTCATTTTCGGATCGTTCGTGTATTGGATGTGTGGTTTCATCGGCGAAGCGGGTTACTTCCTGCTCTTCTTGCTGTGTCTAATCCTGACCAACCTAGCACTGTGCGCATGGTTCTTCACGCTGACGGCTTTGTCGCCCAATTCCAACGTTGCCAAACCTATGACGACATTCTCCATTTCGTTCTACGTCGTTTTTGGAGGCTTTGTGGTGCCCATGAGCCAAATCCCGAATTTCCTTGTTTGGTTGTACTGGATCAACCCCATCGCGTGGTGCTTACGCACGGTCGCTGTGAGTCAGTACTGCTCGCCGATATTCAATGTGTGTGTACGGCGGTGAGGACTACTGCTCGAAGTATAACATGACAATGGGTGAGTACTCGTTGTCCCAATATGATGTGCCTTCGAACAAGGCGTGGGTTTGGACCGACGTGCTGTACCTCTTGTTTGCGAACACCTTCTTTTTGGTAGCTAGCAGCTACATCCTAGAGCACAAGCGCTACGAAATTCCTGAAGCGACTGTCGCCATTATTACAAGACATGCGGGGGAAGAAAAGAAAGCTGGTCGCCATGAGGATGAAGAGTGCGTCAGTTATTTAAGGTCGCGACACCACGTAACTCACCAGTACAGGGGGAGACACCTGCCGACATGGTTGTTGTCGACCTTCGCGAAGAGCAGGCAAGGTTCATACCTGTCGCGCTGGCGTTCAAGGACCTATGGTACTCCGTCCCTCGGCCTCACCACAAGCACGAGTCCATTGACTTGCTCAAAGGTATCAGTGGTTACGCGCTGCCGGGCACCATGACAGCACTCATGGGGTCATCGGGTGCTGGCAAGACCGCACTCATGGACGTAATTGCGGGCCGCAAAACTGGAGGCACTATCCGCGGCGAAATTCTGCTGAACGGCTACCCCGCCACGCAGTGAACGTGGACTTCGTGCAGCATTTCCGCGATAGTGCGGAGCAGGAGGCGCTGTTGACTGGTCTGGCTCAACCTGGAGTGACGACACCAGCGCCCGATCGCCTGCAGGAGTTGATATTCAAGAACAAGCGTGCTGCAAGTCCGTTGATGCAGCTCCGCATGTTAATGGGTCGGTTCATGACGATCTACTGGCGCACGCCGTCGTACAACCTGACGCGGTTCATGCTTGCATTCGCACTTGCCGTGATATTTGGTCTGGTTCTTGTCAACGGCAACTACACGACCTACCAAGGACTCAACTCGGCAGTTGGTATTATTTTCATGACAGCACTGTACCAGGGTTACATCACGTACGTCGGCTGCCTTCTGTTCACCTTGTGTGAACGTGCATCCTTCTATCGCGAGCGAGACGCACAGACCTACAGCGCACTCTGGTACTTCGTTGGCGCTACGGTCGTAGAGATCCCGTACGTGTTTGGCAGCGGCCTCATCTTCACGGTTGTCTTCTTCCCACTGATGGGCGTCGGGTCGTTTAGCACGGCAGTGTTGTACTGGATCAACGTGTCGCTCTTCGTGCTCATGCAGACGTATCTGTGCCAGCTGTTCATTTACGCGTTGCCGAGTGTTGAAGTGGCAGCAATCGTGGGCATGCTCATCAACGCCATCTTCCTGTTGTTCGCCGACTTCAACGCGCCGGCAGGATCCATTCCGGACGGCTACAAGTGGCTCTACCACATCACTCCGCAGCGATACTCGCTTTCCATCCTCGTCTCGGTCTTGTTTGGCAACTGCCCCGAAGACCCGACGTACGACGAGGCTACGCAGACGTATAGTAATGTGCATTCGGAGCTAGCTTGCCAGCCGCTTCAGAACACGATGCTGTCCATCGGCCACACGACGGTCAAAGGCTACGTCGACGACGTGTTCAACATGAAGTACAAAGAGGTGTGGAGCAACTTCGGCTATGTGTTTATCTTCCTGGGCGTGTTCCACGTGCTGGCGCTCCGCTACATTAACCACCAGAAGCGGTAGATGAATTTGCGGTAGAAGTTGTAAGCTACAAAATAGTAGGTGATCATTTTACCGTTCGAATTCGTGAAGAGGTCTTGTTTTCGTGTTTGTTCACCAAGGGCTTGTCAAGGCATCCAACAAATAAGCTGACATTACCGGATTGGGGTCGGAGCTCGACCTTGGACAAGACTTGTTCAAGTTCCTCTTGTCACAAGAGGAATTGGCAGGATTCGTGCAGCCTGGAAGTGAAACCACAAAAATATAAAAATGTCGGGGGCCGGTCTGTTAATTTCGCAGTGTACTTGCATAATACTCAGCGCACAGTGATTATGATTTTGCGCAACAGCGCCCAGAATCTCCTGCGAATTGGTTTCCACAAAGGTTGTCTGTCGAAAGCACTTTGAGTTGCTGTTGTTTCGTGGCATACTTCCACTAATGGAACTGTGCTATGATCGTACATGTACCAACAAACACAATCGATGCGCCTCTCACCACGAGCCAAACGCTCCAGCCCAAACTCGCGTCCGGCCACGCACTCATGAAGCGCCTGCTACGAATTCATCGCAGTTTTTAGTTTTTGGTGAGGTACATTACAGTCAGTTAATCTACCCAACGACTACGCCAATGCAAATCCGTCGCAGCAGCTCGTACCCGCACAGAGAGATACTATCGCGCAGTACGAGTAGTATATACTGGCACATTATCCTGTCATTTTTTTTTCCTTACCGTAATTTACCATCGAGCACTGCTCTGAGACATCCTGATCGTTTCGGTCCGTCACTAACGACACAACCGCTCCCCCACCTCAGAGCGCGAGGAGGCATCCGTTGCGGTACGACCACCCGCATAAGCGCTTGAGCAATCTCATTCCGCATTCGTTCCCCAAGCACTCAAGACCACATCAAGATGGACTCGCTCCAAACCTCTAGCAACATCTTCGCCACGACCTGTTGTGCAGTATCAGGAACGTTACCGCGAAGGAGAAAGATCTCCAGAGCAAGCTTCTTCGCTTGATGGAGAAGACGAAGGAGGCTCAAGCTGACGAACTAGCTGCGAATAAAGACCTGCTACAAATCCAGTACGAGAAGAATGACTTCGAGAAGCAGCTCCGTACCGTGGAGTCTCAGATCGAGGACTTCAAGAGGACTATGGCTGACACTGAGTAGCGGCTTCAGCAGCTCTAGCAGGTAAACAAAGTAATAAATGCGCTTTGCCTACATTATCACATTTCCTGAATTAATTTATTTTTTCTCAAAAAAATTAAGGGGGTATGTATATAGATACACCCAACACATAACATTTCCAACGAACTAACTTTTGGAAATTCAAAGGCAAGACCATCGAAGAAGTATTTACTTCGGATCCTGGTTATTATCGGTGGATGCACAATCAACCTAGTCTAAATATTAGCGATGATATCAAGAATTTCCTGCATACGAAATTCCTGAACAATGATAACTCATATATGATGACTTGGGGGAAGTACCGAGGCAAGACCCTCAAACAGATCAGTCGAATGGATTCTAATTATATTGATTGGCTTCGTAAGAGTCAATTCGTAATCGATAAGTGCCCAAAGCTACTCAGCGAACTGAAGTAAATCATAAAAAAATATTTTTTTTGTCGACGGAATGCCAATGCTTAAGCTGGGGTATAATCGAGAACCTCACCGGTTAGTCTATCGTACGATAGCTCTTGTTCACTAATTACGAGAACAAGCATATTCACACCTTGGCAGCCAGCGTTGGTGCCCTGGATCTGAATCGACTGAGGTACATCGCGTTCGGCTAGGCGGCTAACATCAGCAATGAGCATACGGTTAGTGAGAGACCAAGTCTGATAGTCGATCAGACCATTGACAAGTTCAGGAGTTAGATCACCATTAATCGCACCAATTTTCGCGATTTCATTAGTGAAGTGGTGGAAGTCATAGTCGTGGCTAATGTCAAATACCTGCGTCGAACCAATACGAACGTTAAAGTTGCGGATGGACAAACTAGACTGGACAGTCCATGGGGTAGAATCGAAAGGAATTTGAAATTCCTGAACACCAGCATCCTTCAGATTGTTTGTTTGCTCTGCGAAAGGGAGGAGAACAACGTACTTTGCATTCTTGACACTAGCAGATAGCTGGAGATCAAAGGCAGCATTTAGCTGAGTCGATTGCTTACCAGTACCGACATGCTGGTAGAACCATTGAGCGTAGCAGTCATTGAAGCGGGCCTTCTTCACGGGCTTTGAGATGATAGCCTGCGGGTTCTCAAGGTGGACAAACGGTACGTATAGGCGAGCAGTGGTGAAAGGCATGTAGGTACCGTCAATCGTCTGCTCAAGCGAGTTAACTACCGCTCCCCAGGCAACAGCAATGGTACCGGCAGAAGTAGTAAGAGCAGAGGCCATATGATTACCAGTAGCAGAGCTTGCTACCATAACAGGGCATGTGTTGCCACTTGCAAGAGTCGTACTCCTGCTTCATCTTCTTAGACGTATCAGTGGTAATAGCAGCTACACCCTGGTTTACGCGGAAACGCAGGCGAATCTGGGGGTTAGCCATCAAATCCAGCTCACGGAAAATGGGGTGGAGATCCGTAAGCTTGATTTTGTGCATGTAATTCCACGTTTCCATCAGATTATTAGCGGTACCAGCACCAGCCACGAACGCGCCGCGCGACGTTTGGTTCGAGATGGTGGTAGAAGCAGCAGCAGCACCTAGCGATGGCCAAGCTGACGTAAAGTCAGAAGCAGCGGTGGGAGGGTTAGATAGAAGACGCTTCACGAATCCATCGTTGGCGATAGAAGCACCACCAGGAGCAGCAGATGTGGCAAACGAACTAGAGAAAGCGACGTTATTAGAGTAACCATCTCCGTTAGCGTCAATATCAGCTGCGTATAGTACAGACTGAGCCGCATCCGGGAATAGGAAGGACTCCGCACCATGCTTCTCAACGTATTGAGGACTGTAGTTAGTCTGAGCGCGAACATTGTTCCAGAACAGCTTGTAGTCAGCCATGGAGACGATAGTCTTGCCATTAAGTTCCAGCGACATTGAATCAATGACATTCCAATTACCACACTTTAGGGTAGCACAGAAGCGATTAACGGCAGCCTGATTCACCGTAGCGTGAGTGTTTTTCATTGAAACTTTGTACGGTAGCATGACATAAGCATCATGAAGACTTGCGAATCCTTCAGAGCCGTTGAGCTGTGCAGTAGCATCAATAGTAATAACACCATTTTGGTACGAACCCTGGTTAAGATCAATAACGAAGGGCGTGCGCTTGCTCGAAGATACCTTGATCTCCGGGTCGCTCTTGAGCGAGCTCTGGTACAAGTACTGATCGGATAGTTGAGTTTCACTCATCGTTGAATCTATATGGTTTCTAATATAGTTTTAGAAAATTAATTATAATGGCGCACCTAATCAAGCCAATCACCTCGGATCATGATCTTATCGAACTAGCTGAGAAAATGAACGTGCAACTCGATAATATTTTTGAATCAAACGAAATAAAGACACCTCTTCCGAAGAAAGGTTCGTACCTGATTCTATTGAGACCACCACATCTTGATGTAGGACACTGGGCGGAAGTCCATAACGGTGAATATTTCGATTCAAGGGGAGAAGGCCCTCCTCCAACTAAATATGAAATCACTAGATACAATACCAAGCAGTATCAAGGGACTTATGGAGACTATTGTGGTCCATTTTGCATCCTTTGGCTCTATTCCAAGCAATATCGTAAGCCGGATGTATTCAAAAAGATGAAAGATTTAAATTTGACTATTCTTTAGTTCAGAAGATATAGATTCATCATGTATCGTGAATTAACGATCTCCAGTGATGTTCCAGCTCGCAAGCTTTCCAGAGTTTTCAAGACTGGTAAGCTAAGTCTGACTGCTGGTGAACTCAAAGGTAGCGGCTCTGTTATCCATTTACACCCAGCTTCATATGAGAAGGCTATCAAAGCTCGCAAGGCCGGTCGCGGCGTCCGACTTGACATCACCAAACACGAAGTCAAAAAGGGATACAAGAAGGTTCAAGGAGGTTCGATCTGGTCCAAGGTCTGGGGTGGTATTAAATCCGCCTTCAAATTTGCCAAGGACTCTGGTTTACTATCTAAGGCTGCCGACGCGGTTGTCCCAGCCCTAGCTAGCGCACTCGGGGACCCTCAAGCTACTATCCCTGCCAGAGCAGCTATTCGTTCTATGACCGGCATAGGAGTGTACGATAGTGACAGTGATAAAGAGGGTGGACGTGTTTCAGCAGCGGATGTGAAGAAAGCCGCAAAGCACGCCCTATCCTATGCTAAACGCAAGGGTGTACTAACGGATGCAGTTGATGCTGGAGATAAGTATCTTTTGAGCAAGCCTGAGCATGAAAATTTAATTATGTCAATTCGAGGTGAGGTCCGTCGACGCTATGGAGTTGGTGTACCAGCTAGGAAGGGTAGAAAATTTGTTAAGGGGTCGCAAGAAGCCAAGGACCATATGGTAAAGATTCGAGCTATGCGAAAGAAAGGAGGATATTTTCGCTTGTAGGAAAGAAATCACGCTCAGCTTATTTGGTCTCAGCAGAAGCATGATCGAGACAGAAGTATCACGGAAAATTACCTTCTTATCATTTTGGTTGTAAATACTGATAGTGATAGTAGATCGAGAACCATTATGGCAATTCATCCATGCGTACTGACTCAGTTTGTAGGAAATCAACTGACCGATTTCAGCATCACCTCTATCAAATGCACTGACAATATCACCTGATGCAACGTACTCGTTTTTGATAAGATCACATCGAACAATGTAGGAGCTTGTTGGGTGAATCTGGGGAATGATGTTAGACAGCTGGGCGCTGGCAACCGTAGTAGAAGCTGATGGGTATGTACCCACAGTCAATCCTAATACCTTGCCAAATTCGGGATTATCAATAATTAGACGAGGAACGCGAGTAGTAGTTGGCAAACCAGTACCAACAGTAGAGTATAATTCAGTGGCAGGTCTTGTATATCCTGCTGGAAGACTCGACGGAGTTGGTGAGAAATCGACCTGACACGCGTAATACACACTGTTTTCGCTAAATTTGATGTAAAATACGTTGTTTCCGGATGCATCAATCAAGTACGCTCCAGCATTGACGAGCGCAGTCTGGATGCTCCGGTTGATGTCGTTATATCCGTAAATACCATCAGGTAGAGTGATACTAACGGTAGTAGTAGTAGCCGCAGTTGAAACTTCAACTTTAAAGGTTGTGTTCTGGAATTGCATGGCGTCAATATTATACTCACTGTTATACATCGTAATCGATTGTATAGCGCAAACAACATCGCGGAAGTCAACAGCCGAACCAGGAAACGAGTACTTCCATGTGGAATTATATCCATCCTGGACTAGGTTGGTACTGTCGAGTTTCAAAAAGCTTGACATCTTATTAGTATATGTGGCTAAGCATATTTCTAATTGATAAATTGGAATTAGTCCTCAATCACGATCGGTCTGTCGAAATTATAGCGGATCTGATCCTTTACGGAGTCAATAAATAACATCTGACCTTTCCTCTCAGTAGCCTTATTGTAGTAGTAGACAATAGAGCGATCGTCGACACCCTTGATATTGAAATCTTTGACAACCATCTGTAAATCACGCTTTGAATTGGCTTTTAAGATTGCTACATATTCTGCATTCAATCTAATCATTTTGTCTGTGGCGAAGTAGCTGTGGCTTAAGAAGATAGTGGATAGCTTGAAATGGCGACCACGGGTAAAATAGTGTGAGAAGAGATTCTTTTGAAGTAGCTTATCGTTGCTGTAATCATCTATGATGACAAGCTCAGGTTTGTTCGAGCTCAAAGGCGTCCGACGTACTTGATCAACACTCGGAGGAGTATCTGGGTTAGCAAAAGTGATGAAGCCATCCAGCTTATCACGGAGATATTCATACAGCTCCTGGTGAGGATTGCGTGCAATGATCGTTAGGTGGGCAAATACATGAGGAGAATGTTTGAGGATGAACATACAGAGATTATTTTTGCCACTAAAGCTAGGCCCTAGTACGACCATTCTGAAAAGTGCATTGATGTCAAGCGCGGGAATATCACCCATGGAGGCGGTTTTGAACTTTTTTTGGGATGGAAGCCCCAAAATCTGGAATAGCACTCATGATTGTGTGTGAAAATAGCTGTATCTATATAGCTCAAGATAAAACAAACATGAGCCCTGGTTTCTCCTATCCTCAGCCAATATTTACATCACCTATTATAACCCAGCATTCTATCTATCACTGGATGCAAGTGGCTATCTGACTTACGACTATGCTCAAATTTTATATTTGGGTAAAAATGACTATCGAATCACCTACATTACAGGAATCACTCCTGGAACAGCTACACCAGGTGTTGCGCTTATCGTAGGAAACGATGGTTCGCTAAGCGGTCTTGGTGCTGTCAGCTGCTCTAGTTTAACTGTTAACGGTTCAAGTGTCTCTGCTCCGCCATCATACGTGGTGGGTATTACGCCTGGCACAGCAGCAAACAACAAAGCTCTCGTGCTTGGTGCCTCCGGTGAGATTGGTTCAATTACGACTCTGACTGCGACAAATATCTATGGCATGCTGCAAACAGCGTCTCAGAATAATATCACATCACTTGGTACGCTAACTTCGCTGACCGTTGGCGGAAACCTAACCATTAGTGGCACTTCGCGTAGTCTATCGATCACTGGTGCATCAAGCTATATCGATGCCACCGCTTATAGACAAGCTGGTACTGCTTACGATATCAGCTTAGTTTCTCGACTCGGATTAACAACACTCGGAACTGCAGAAGGATCAAAGGCTCTCGTACTTGATTCTACGCGTAATATTCAGAACATCAACTCACTAGCCTGTACTGGAACTATTTCAGCAGTGCTGGGAATGGCAACTCCGACTATCACAGTCAATTCGATTGGCCCTGGTGCAACGAATGTTTTGAATATTACCGGAGGATCGATCCAGCTTCGTGGAACGACCATAATGTCATCCGCTACAGAGCTGAATTATTTAGATCTAACTACTGGTGCTGGAACAGCTGAGATAAATAAAGCTCTAGTTTTGGATTCGAGTGGAAATATCTCTACAATTAATTCAATAGTGGCAAACAATATCACTTGCACAGCCAGCGGAATGCTACGATCCAACATAACTGCAGGTACAATATCTCCTTTCGACAAAGCTTGCGCTAATTACAACATAATCCTCCAAAATGCTGATAATAGTAATTACACGTACTCTGGCATTTGCTTCGTGAATGACACATCGACAGCTTATGCTACAACTACTCCTAGCGCAAGTATCGTAGCTACCAAGACTTCTGCCAACCAGTATGATGGCGCTGATATTGAGTTTTGGACTAAACCATCGACTCTGACTCAAGCGGCTTCATTAGTAAAGCGTGCCTCTATCAATCACGATGGAGGATTCAATATTGGACCGAATGCCGGTGATGGCGATCTAAATATCTTGAAAGCTACTTTAAAAGCTGCTATTCGAATTGGAGGGGGGCTAACTGCCAAGAACTGCTATACGATCCAATGGACTCGTGTTGCATCCGGATCTGATTCTAATCGACTCAGCTTTGACTGCTATGGAACGAGCAATCAATTGGCATTGTTAGCAAATGGTCGGGTCTGTATTAATGGTCCATCTCCTACAAGTAGATTTCACGTCGTTGGCAGTAGCGACAATCTATATGGTTCATGGGAGAGAGTAGTTGAATGGTGGAATGATAATGCTACACCAACCAAGGCTGGTGTGATCATATACAACGAAGCGGGAGAATCTAATAGCAATGGAGCTTGTCTTGGGACATATTCAGATGATCCGATGTGGTTAATGTCTTCTGGACAGGTTGCCACGAAAATTAATACGGTTCAGCGAGTCGCTATCACAACTTCTTCTACCTTTGGGCCGGAGGCAAAATTGCACGTAGATGGATCCATCTGGAATGGAGAATATTACACTCCGCGACAAAACGTTTGGGACACCTATATTTTTGGCCGTAACTCGGCTCCTAGAACGAGTTGGGTGGCGCTATTTAGATATGTTTCTCCTATCTGATAGGTCAATAAGTGGCATGTGACGCTGATCTAGATTTAGCAGAACTTCTATAGGCTGGCATACAACAAACCTAAT
>LGSN01001251.1:0-11070 GCA_001314375.1 Phytophthora podocarpi
ATCCGTGTGAAACTTTCAACGCAAGTGTCAAAAGGCATGTTATGCGTAAAATGTTTGACATGACGCGATTGCTGCGGAAAATTATTGTGATCAGAGAAGACGTCACAGCGGATAAACTCAAATTAATGGCTACCTGTAGTGACCCGCCATCGACACTTGTGAATACTGCCCGGAGATTAGTGCACGCGAGACAACTTGCCTTGTATACGACCGACGACCCAGAAGTCGTTCGGGTTTTGCAGCTGAAAGCCTCTAGAGACCAGTCAAACCAGTTCAATGAGAGCGCCAACCTCGCGTTTGCCCATCTTATCATTGCTAAGACGACAGGCCAACTAGATGAGCAGCCGGGCCGAAGACAGCGACGGAAAGCATTGGCATTGCGCGGTAATGCTATGAAGTGGTCTCTATATGGCACATCGAATGAAAATTCCAGAGCATGGCTGGCTGGTAAATATTGCAACCGGGACGTGTGAATGTCGCTACTATCTAAAAATGGGATCGTGCTGCCATATCATTGGAGCTTGGATGCTCACAGGAGTCAGCACGTACGCTGGCGCTCGATGGTGTATACGACTCAAAGATCGTAGAGTGCGCAAGAAGCGACCAATCCAAAACGAAGAGGCGTGTGCGGCAAGCGTTTAGCAACAACGGAGTCTTCCGGTTGGCGAAGGAGCGACACCGTCTTCTGCAGATACAGCATGTGCTCCTCCGCCGGATGTCGGTGGTACTGCACCACCATCGCCATTAATATATTGTACCGACTCCATAGGTGAGCAGCTAAGCGAAGGCTTTACGGTACAGGGGGGGGGGGGTCTCCACACAGAGTGTGTCGGCTGGCTTGCCGTTTCCCGACAGGTTTTTCGCAGGGCCAGAGCTGCCAGAAGCAATGCAATCCCAATTTACGCAACCGCAACGATTTGGTCAAGTACTACAGCCGCTTTCGCTATGGTTTGAGTCACAAAGCTTACACGCGCAAGCCCAGGTATCAACTGGTATCAACAGTTTTGAGCAAGTGCAACCTTACACAGGGTCAAGCAAGCTGGAGAGTAGAATTTACCAGACCGATCTAGAATCGGATGTCCAAGCTCACTTTTGGCATCCCCAGAGGTCGGGGCGTCCTCCGTTAGCTAGAAGCGCATTGGAGATTCAGGATCTTCTTAACTAACAGAAATAGTTGTGTGTGTGTGTGTGGGGGGGGGGTAACCACGACGATTTCAGCTGTAGGTAGCGCAAGCTAAACAAACAAGTAGCTTCGTCGAATTAAGGCAAATGAAACTACGTAAGGAAACAATTCAGACGAGCAAGTTCTGCATTTACACACTCTCGTGTAAGCGTCAACAAAGCTACGTATCGGGTGACGGACTACGCCAACGGCATCTTCCAAGCTGCTCCAAATCAGGGGATGCAGAAGCGGACTCATTATCTGAGGACCACGGTGGTGGTGATGATTGTGCTGAAGTTGTTGTTGTGTCACCGACGTAGCGTTCATGTGACAGCTTGATGGTACTTTTAATGCGCTTCTGCAGAGAAGCTTGTCGACGTTCCTTGCGGCGTTGCTGATGGGTGCCCTCTAGTCGCACCATATAGGAAGCCAGCGTCCGCTTCAGCAGTATGAAGTCCGGTGCAGCACAAATTTCTACTTTCGTATCACGAACACATCGTTGTAGGACTTCTACTTCGTCACGCGGAGCATCTTCATCCTCACTGTCGCTATAACGCCCTTGCCAGAACTTTGCACGGATTGCTTTGCCAAGTCGACTGCGTAGATAGACTTTCTCCTTGAGCTGTCGAGCTTCTTTTTCAATATCCTTGCGCGACCACACGTAGGCTTTGGCTTTAGGCGTTCCGTGTTTCCAACAGTAGACCCAGAACTCGCATTCCATGGTGAAAGCAAATCGGTGAGTGATGCAATGGTTCTTTCAACCACTTCAATTGAGTGGTGTTCAGACTACTTACAGTACTATTCGGTCAGTCCCTGTAATCAATGAACTGTTATGGTATTGTCCTTTTAGTTCAGTGATTGTGTTAGTAGTACCGTTATGTGCATAGATATAGCGTAATGCAACATTTGAATGTATACAAATATACTAATAAACGCGTCGCATGTAGGAGGATCGATGTAACAGTGCTGATACCACACTTTGTTTTGCTGCTTTCTGTTTAGCTTTATTAAAGCTGTACAAGCACTATTTTGCCATACTGCAACACGCTGACTAAAGCATAACTGACTGGATCAAGAACAACTCGCTGGGTCACTACCCACTGGGTCAAGAACCACTCACTGATTCAAGAACAGATGGCTGGGTCAGGGATAACTCGTTGGGCCAAAACCAAATCGTAGATCAAGAATAACTCGCTAGGTCAAGAATAACTCGCTGGGATCAGAAAGCTTCGTCCTGGTTCTGATTGTTTTGCTGACTCTTGATTTGAGTGGCTCCTGTCAGCTCCACTTTAGATTTTGAGGTTTCGAGCTCGGATGTCAAGGCGCGTTTGCGTTCAAAGGACCGAGAAAGAGCGAATAGCCCTTCTGAACCAGTGGAAGGCCAATCCGGAATGGAGTATTGAAGATTCCGAGCGGGGTTGGGCGTAAAGCACTCAACACTGAAGGACTGGCGGAAACGCTACTGGGAAAACCTGGACAACGTTGTTGGCTCTGACCGTATATGTGGGAAGGGGGGTGAACAACCGCGCAGAATGAAACCTTACGAAGACACAGTAGTTCAGTATTATGGCAGTTGCTTACGTGAGAAAGGTGAGTGCAACTATAAAAATCTGGTTGGGTTCTGTCGTAATTTAAAGGAGTTTATTCAGGACAAACCGAAGCCCACCAGTCAGAAAAGTTGGGAAGTTCATCAGGCATTATTCCAATGAAGGAAATCGCGCAAATGCTGCGCCTGCAAACTACCTACAAAAGTTTGGTTCTCGCAGTGTTCTCAATTCCAATCAAGACAATTGCGTTGGTTTTAAAGGAGAAAATATTCAGGGAGGTCAAAGAGAAAATATTGGCGGTGGTGGTGACGATAAAAATATTGGTGGGAATGGAGATGGCAATAATGGTGGTGGTGATGATGAAAATATTGGCGGTGGTGGCGACGACGAGAATGATGGTGGTAGAAATGACGATAATGACGCCCGTGAGAGTTGAGATGATGATGTCAGTAGAAGTGGCAATAGTGATGGATCTTGCGGTATCAGAAATGATGGCGACGTTAATGGTGGAGGTGAAAAAGGAAAAGAAAGTGTGGACGTTGACAAAGCAGATGTGGATAATTTGTCAGATAGTGTTGATGGTGATAAAGTTGTCTTTCATGGTCAAACAAACAGCAATGACGAGTCGAATGGCATTGAATCTAATGACTCTGACGCTAGTTTATTTGAAGTGGATGCACGTATGACAAAATCCAGTGATATCATTACTCGTTCAAAAACCCAGGGCTTTTTCAGGAAGTGATTCCCAGAGGAACAAATGATTCTCCGATGGACGAATGGGTCTGATTTCATTGGCATTTTCCCCAACGATCTTAGAAGTCTATTGCCCGGAAACTATCTGACCGAGACGGTAATGGATTATTTTATTCATCGATACGTATCGCGAGAGCGTGAAGTGAGTTACGTGTGCTACGACATTGTTCCCATTGATAGAGCTAGCGTGGAAGACAACCGACCCTGACGAAAAGGCTGCACGCCTTAATAATACTTGCGGCCAGTTGAAATGGGGGTCGTATCCATTTTGTGTTCGTGTCAGTGTCCGGTCAAGACCATTGGAGCTTTATCATAGTGGAAAATGCGTTGCAGGCAGGCCCCACAAACCTCTACCACGTGAACTCGCTGAAGGGTGCACACGATACAGGTTATGTATTTGAGGCACTGAAATGGTTTCTTGTGCAGGAGCGAAAGCGACAAGAGTGTGAGGTGCCGCCATTTCCGTGGGGATATGGTTTTTTTTACAAGAAGCCACCACCGTGGACTGTGGACGGTACGTTTTGCATTATATCGATAAGCTATCGTAGAACTAAGGCTGTCGAGAAAAGCGCCACGCTGTTTTGGTTTACGTGAGAAGCTGGAGCAGTGGACTACTGGGAACTTCAACGCCGGAGCTGCAGATAACCTTCGAACAATTTTGTATCAGCGAATACTCAGTGCTACAAACGAAGCAAACAAACGAAGCAAGTTAACTTAGTGCTAGACTTTGCAATATCCATTTACTTTTCAGTTGATCATTATTCATATTTATATGAGCTTCTGTCATGTTTGATCTAGTTGGTCAGCCTGCCGGCTGCCTTTTCAGGTATATAATGATTAAATGGACGTTCTGGACAGCGCCACGTGGTCGGTGCGCCCAGCTGGATGGGTTGCCTTGCTGTACATACACGTGCGGGGTCCTGCCGTGCTGTGGCGGCTTCCCAAGACGCCGACCAAGCGGGGTCGCTCTTGTCGCTCCGCGCCGTTTAATTTGAAGAATGGGAGCTGCCTATGTGGTTCTCTATATCTGACATAAATTGTTCTGGACCACACATGTAGGGAGCTCGTCCAAATTTCGTGGATAGCCTAATTTTGGTTGTGGCCTGATTGCGATTTTGGTTGTGTACTTTTCCCATTCCTTATGTGCTTGCTGACGGAGTTGTTTTACTGATAGTAACGGGTAGCCAATGAGAACCTAGCGATTTTCGCTTGCCCGACAGCTCGGTACAGACAAACCCCTCTATAAGGATGACGTCGGGGTTTCTATCGCTATAAAGAGGTATTCTTATAGGAGGGGTATCCACTGTTTGGTACACATGACCTCGCGCCACGTGTGGCTTGCGTCGCTCACTCCCACACGCTCAGGCAGGATGCCGGCCACCCACCAGAAACTGCGCTCTCGCAACTCGGTCTCCAATAACCAGCATCCCGATTTGCCGCCACCACAAACTATACTCCGCTCTGACTCAGGAAGAGCTTGCTCAGTGGGCATCAAGCGAAATTGTGGGGCATTCAGTGCTGGAACAAGATTTTAATCGTGAATGCATCCATGTTTGCAAATCAGGATTGTTCCAGGATTGGTAAGAAAACAAATTACGAGCGAAAGAAGATTTTTCTCATTTTGCTTTTTGCCCGTTAGGATAACAGGTCGCACAGAAGCGCGCGGTAGACGGCCTCTCGGGGCCGCTGCCCGTCAACGACGACGACGGTAATGCACTGCAAGCGAGCGGCGATGATGGAGGCGATGACGGAGGTCAAGGAGACGGAGCTGAGATACAAGACACGGTGGAGTCCGACTCAAACGAAGACAGTGACGGTGAGGAACAGCGAAAACGTGCGGGATCAGGATTTTCGAAGCGTCAGCCTTCGCGTGGACCCTCCTGCAGTTTGGCATACCAGCTGGGGGGTATGACAGGCGTACCTGGTACGGTATTGCAACTGCACGATGCAAATACCCCCAGTGAAAGAGACGATGTCCCATGCGGAGCGGAACAGGCACCTGAAGCAGACTACAAGGCAAGGATGAATCACAGCTTGCACCAGAAGGGTTTGATCCCTACCACAAAGGCTACATCTACACACACTGCTGGAAGCAGATAAAGTCGCGAAGTGGCGGGAGTCGTTCACGACAGCATATCAGGCTGACAGATTGCCCGTTTCGTTTCATGATTCAGTGGAATTTGCCCAAGTGTCAGCTACAAGTGAAGAATAGATGCTTAACGCACAACCACGCGATGATACCTGGTGCTGGTATTCAATGAATCTTATGCGTGCATTTTCGGGGTGTAACAATTGAAATTAATAAGGTAAACTGGATTGGAGCCTTATCCTCAATATTCTACTGCTATTAGTCCGGACATGCCTGTCTAGCGCGTGAAGTGCGTGGTTCGATGTCGGGGAGGGGTGACATCTTTTTCACGCAGATGTCCGTGGCGAATTTCATAGAGGTCGGAAGCGCTGTGCAAGGCGACGAGGCGGTCCGTGGTGTGGCAGAGGATGCGTGGGGCATGTCGATTGCGGCGTGGAAGAATATTTGCGTTGAGGAGAGCGGTGTTTTGGTTGCGAGGGCGTGAGGGGTGTATTCTTGTTATGATGCTCCTTTGGCTCAGTTGGTAGAGCGTCAGTCTCATAATCTGAAGGTCGCCAGTTCGAGCCTGGCAGGGAGCACTTCTTTGCCTCTTTTGCCTGCGCCCGTCACTTTTGCCGCGCTTACACGCTCTCTACAGGCCCCTCCCTGGCCATGCGCAATCGTTTACTACCATGCTCTCACGATGTGTCGCCCTCATCCAATGCTAACTCATCCGGCCTGCGCTGGCCTAGGGTAACGACGACTTGGTATCCTCGTCGGCTCGGGTTCGAGTCGGGCGGTGGAGCGCCGATTTTGAACGCCTCGATTCAATGCGATGCACGTCGAAATAGCCGTCTACGTGACCACGGACGTCACTGTGGGCACGCATGATGCTTGTCACACACAGTGAGCGACAGCCGATGCCTCGAACAGGCGAGTTGGTGTCTTGCCTTCGAGGTAAGAGGTCCGAGCCGAACTGCATCAAGCACAGCGTCGATAGTCATGTTCACATCAACAACTATAGCTGGTGGCACTACATGTGTGCGGGAAGACTGTCTAGCGCGTGAAGTGCGTGGTTCGATGTCGGGGAGGGGTGACATCTTTTTCACGCAGATGTCCGTGGCGAATTTCATAGAGGTCGGAAGCGCTGTGCTCAGCACCCCCTCTTTGAGAAGATACTTGTACGAAAGTAAGCGAGAAACAATGAAAGCATGACTTGTCCTTCAGGCGGTAAATTTTACCCCAAGAAGAATTCATGTTATTGTCACATGGCGTCTAAACACCCCAAGACCTATGATACGGTCCTGACAAGGTCATTTAATGTAAACGACTGCCAATCAGAGTCGGCATAGTTTATGGTTAAGACTACGATGGTATCTAATCATCTTCGATCCCCTAACTTTTGTTCTTGATTAGTGAAAACATCCTTGGTAAATGCTTTCGCCTAAGCTCATCTTTCAGCGATCCAAGAATTTCACCTCTGACGCTGAAATATGAATACCCCCAACTGTCCCTATTAATCATTACCCTGGTGTGCAAACCAACAAAATAGACCACCAAGGCCGTATCTTATTATTCCATGCTAATGTATTCAAATGAGCAAACGCCTACTTTAAACATTCTATTTTTTTTCACAGTAAACGATGCAAGCCCACCAACTTACCAGCTTAATGGCAGAAAGGCAGCCTCACAAAAAAATGCCTCGAACAATTCCTCATCTGGGTGGTCCGCGTCATTGTCTGTATCAGCTAGTATCGTTCCTCTGATGCCAGTCCAGCCAGCAAACACACTGTTCAAAATGCCCCACAACTTGCAGTCGTCCTCGAGGCCTTCATTTCGGTGTGATTGCGTGCAGCCTTGACTTACTATACTCACATTTGAACTTCTGGTACTTTCCTGAATCTTGGTGATAGCAGAGTGTAAGGAATTCGCGCACTGATACAAAAGGTATAATACATCCGCCTTGCAGCAAACGTTCAGCGACTACGACAGCCGACCTGAGGAGTATTGCCATGCAAGTCTTCTAAATTTCAGATTCGTATCAGCGGCCTCTACACGTCGATTGACCTCAATCGCCGAAGCGCTAGTCGAGCAGATCAGACACCATTGCATTCGTCCACACGAATCACCACTTGGCCGTGGCTGGCGTTGTCGTAGTCATGGCTTTTTCTTTCCGGGTTGATACTGAATCAGGAGATTCTACAGGAAGTTTGGCAAGCGTAGTAGGGGTTGGAGAGGATAATGCTGGAGAGAGAAGTAGGGACGGAATGGCTGGAAGTTGCACGACACCGTCTAGAGGCAAAATAAGGAAGGCCCTCTCGGTGGAGTTCTATGCGGCAGGCGTAGAGTTACGCCGAAACGAGTCCATCGTCAAGAAGACGGGCATCGATGCTGGTAAGGCAGAATTGAAAATGGCACTATGTGAAATTTACTTCACGTCGTAAAAATGTCCAAGGTGTCTTATTATCTACCGGCGTTCCTTATCAACGCTACCACACAGAACCGATTCTGACCACCATCTATATGGTTTTACGTCAGCACAAAATGATTTACTTCACCCACCAGCGCTGGTGTTCTCCCCCTAATCTCTCGCGATAGTCTCGGCGCAGATTTACTTAGACCAGGGCCTAACACCATCAATCGACGTTGACGTTCAGAAGCAGATCAACAAGGGCGAGATCAAATGGTTGATGAAAGCATCGTACACTGTTGTTTTGTCCCGGTCTTGGCGACGGTCTAGCAGCTCGTTTATAGTTGTGTCATCGCGGTGCTGTGCGATTCTGTTAATCTGGGAAGGGGAAAGTGTTAGCAGCATCCTAGCGGCAGAACCCAAAAGGCGACTAGGAGCGCATGGTGGATGAGACCGAGGTCAGGGTCTGGATCGCTGGGGTCGCGCCGCCGTTTTACCAACTTTGCGACACAGTATCCGCCCGTAAGGCCAAGGACCATGCCTTTCTCGCGCCGGTCGAGGAGAGAAGCCACTCTAAGTACGTGTTGGCCTACTCCAGGCCATCTGCCAGAAGCGGCTGTTGGCATGACGGCGTCGGCAGTACATATAGCAGAAATAACGAAACAATTTAACGAACTACTTATACCTCCACGGAACGAGCACCAGGAGACGATGGTAAATGTCGGGTCTCGCTGTCATCAAATGCCCGCAAGTCACCATGGTTGGAATGCCCGAGGGTACCGTGGGTAAAGCTTTCGGCGTGTGGCATGGACCGTGATGAATCAAGGCACCAACCGAGGTGGAGCAGGTGTATCCGCGCATCATTAACTCTAGTGACCAAGCTCTGGCCACAACTAAAATCAATGCAAACGCGGGCCATGCATTCTGGACAGACCGAATAGGAAGACCAAGGCGGCAGATATATAGCAGTGCTACCAACGCGTTCACACCGCTTCAATGGCAGCACCCTTAAAAACACATGTTACGCGTTTCGGCGAACTGAACTAAGTGGTGGATAGCAATGACATTACGAACTGGCCATCACCAGCAACCACAATTAATGGGCCAGTCAATTAAGGGCAGCTGTTGCTGTCTGAACTGTCGCTGCTACCACCACCATTCCTTTCATCCGCTTAAGTGTTCAAGCTGCCATCCTCGTCCTGGTCTTGGTAGTCCACTGACTCCGTGCCTTTGTCAATGGACTCTTGAGAGCTTGACTGTTTCCCCACGTTTGTTCATTGCTGCAGCGATCCGCATTGGTGCCTGACAAACGCGTTATAGGCATTCGTAGCTGCCGTCTCGCAGGTCTCTTTCTGCGCTCCTGTTACAACTCCAATTGTAGCGTAATTGGCAACTTCATGCTTAAAAGCAGCCCCACTGTACGCAGTGTGGCCGGTGAGTCGTTCGGTGGCGCCTTCGAGCCCGAGTGCAGCACCTTCTTTTTCTTCTAATTCTCTTTTCAGACCTCCAAAGTGTTTGGCTCATCTTCAGGCGCTTGACCTCATCAGGATCGAACGACAGCAAAGTCGAGAGCTGTTCGAATGTCACCACCACATTTTATGTCAGCGCCCAATTGCCATAATCATCGAATTCCCTGTCTATTTGGCAACCAAGTCACCACCAAATTATTGACACTGTTGTAACGCATCGACTCGTTACGATGTATCGCATCAAGGATCTTTTGTAGAAATGGTGCGTGCACAATTGGCTTCTCGCCGACAACCGACGTATTGTGGTTTTACCTGTTTTAGCGTGTCTGCTATTAATTCGGGCGTAGTTAGAGCCATAAGAGGCAATCGATGCCATTTAAGGTCCCGTTAGGAACCGGCCTAACTTAGGCGGGATTAGCCTGTTCAACCCCAAAGCCGTCTCAGTATCACCACGCTAAAATCGTCTGAGTTTGGACTATCGATAATTAACGATGGAATTAGATGGCCGAAGACAGCATTAGGTCGAGAAGGGATTAATATAAAACCAAAATAAACACGTCAGAGAATTATTGAAAGGCGCAATATTTGATGCGTTTATTTGCGAGATGCCGAATTTGCGGAAGTACGCTCAGCTGCTTGTGAAGGATTCCAAGTAGTTAGTGTACAGACATGTTTATATAATCCATTATGCACACACAGAAGACACCGAACCGCAGTGCATTACCGACATTACTGACGCGTGCCTGCAAGACTAAACAATTCAGATTGCCTTTCATTTTCTTTTTATGTTCCACGAGAATGACCCCATCACTCATTGTGCCGACTGCTGGATTGGTCCCTTTTATTGCTGAATTGTTAAAAGCTACTCACATTCAATCCAGATTGACGAGACCATTCGTGTCATAGCCCCGATCTGTCCCGCATAGTGTACCTTTTATTTGAAACTCAACTCCAACAATCGGTCCCAGATATTCGTGTAACTTGAGGTTCCATTTCCTGTCATCCTGAAAAGTGTGCGCTTAGTGTTAAGCACCAGCCGATTCAAGTGGTAAAGGTATTTTCAAAATAAGGCATCAGTTAAAGATAGTAAAAATCCGACCGACAAACAATTGGAAGCAGAGAAGCAAACTGTACTAGGTTGGACGTCAACCTTGCTGAACTACAAGCAATGACGGATAAAACCTGCAAACGAAACTCCGGTATTTTGGTTTATAGCCGTGTCCATAGAACATCTACTTATTTTTGTTCACGTATTATATAAAAATTGAACAGTTCTATTTCTTTAGATGTTGGATGGTTCTGGTTAACCCATGTACTCCCGTATTCTGTATCGTACAGAATAAGAATTATGCCAGGATTTAATATCCGGCTACCTTATCATCGCGCCATACTCCCGTATATTAAATTTTTGTATTGCATTGAGTTCGGCAAGTAATCATTGGGGATCAGCGATGGGAACATAGACGGGGATTATTCGGCATCCATAGAAAGGTCTATATAAATTAGCAAGAGGTTTGAACATACTAATTTGAGCTACTTTGTCTGGTACGTAGGCATGGATACCAAGCCTCCACCGGAAGATATCGTACGGTTACAACATCATTAACTCTAGCACTACATGTATGAACGCAATAGACCTATGCTGGGGGTTGGAATGACTG